>JBCAUA010041922.1:0-11919 GCA_038406235.1 Peronia verruculata
CATACATACATACATACATACATACATACATACATACATACATACATACATACATACATACATACATACACATACACAAACAGACGGGCAGACAGACAGAGAAGAAAACTAAGAGCTGAGTCACTTAAGTAAGGGGAAAGTTAATATCTTACACAGAAAACACAAACATGAGCAATTCCCGAGAACAGGGTAGCAGATCTATATGATCGACCGATGCAAAGAATGCAAGGCCAGGATAGCGGCGTATAATGAATGATGCTCATGAATTTCAGTTTTATAGATTGCAGGGTTAGCAAGACAGAATATGCTGGCTTTCTACCTTTAGCCTGAAGGCAATGGTTTTGAAATATTATTGCTATAAGTCAGCTTTAACGAAGAAACTTTGAACTGATTGGAGGGACAGACCATGAATATATTCAAAGAAAAGGCGAACGATTTGTTGAGGGGAGCGTGCAATTATGCATGGGATGAATTTAAAAAAAAAAAAAAAATGCTGAAATTACTTCAGGATCGGGCTTAGTGGAAATCTTCAGTTTAAATCAGCTTCTGCAAAGGAACTTGAATCGAACACAACAAGTTGATAGGTAGATCACCAATCTCTTGATAGAGATGCCAAAAAATGTCGACGAGGGGATGCACTTATGTACGGGATGAAACAAATACCTTAAACATCAGCTTGAGGGGAAGTCTCCAGTCTTAATCAGTTGACTGGAGAAATGTGGACACAAAAATATACGACCACCGTCCTCCTCTAAAAAATGCATGATAATAGAATGACAGAGCATGCCGTTATACGTGGGATGGAATGGTAAAATATCTCAAAATCGAGTTGGGTCGAGATTTTAGCCTAAGTCAATTGAAGTGAAGAAATCTGAACCAGACACAAAAAAGGTAAGAGATAGACCCCTTTTCTCCATGGAAAAGAAGACGTTGAATTTTATGAGGAGGGCATTCTGTTATGCAGGGGATGAAAAATGGTAACATTATCTAGAATCAGGTTGAGTGCAGGTTTTGAGTCGAACTCATTTTCAGGGAAGAAACTTGAACCCGACACACGGATTAGAAGGGAAGATCACGCTTCTCCTGGAAGAGATGCCGACGGTTTTACATAAAGTGCATGCAGTTACTTACAGGAATGTAAAAAATGGTAAAAGAGTGAGCTTAAGATCGGGTTAAGTGGAATTCCTTAGTCTAAATCAATTTCGACGCAGAAACTGGAACCCAGTAATTGGAGTTGAGCTGCAGACCACGTTTTTCATGGAAGAGATTATGCCGAGCATTTTTTTTTTTTTTTGCGTTCAATTATTTCATGAAATGGCATGGTAAACTTGTCTCAGGACCAAGTTGAGTTCTGCATTTACGTGCATGCACTATACTTTCAATAAGCAATAATGATGGGCAATTCAGCAAGTATTGTCACAAACGTAGTAAGACAAACATTTATTACAATATATTGTTCTCTTTTTCCTTGGTTAAAAAAAAAAAAACATATGGAATCCTTTACTTCACAGCTTGAAAAATAATAATGCATGTTTGTGTTGGGGTTTAACAGCACATCAGAACGATAAGGTGACACTTCCTAAAGCCTGAGATTAAAACTGATCTTTAAATGCTAAAATTCAATTCCATGTGTACAAAAGAATAGAATTCAATGCGCAAGTCTGAATAAATCACACACAATAATAATATATGAGTGCAAGGTTTATCAAGTGAGTCCTATATGGTTACATGCATTAATTTTCTCCATGAATCCATGCTATGTGGTGCAAACAGCTTGTCGAGGCAGCCATCCTCAGGTGTCGGAAAAGCGTAATATAATAAAAAAAAAAAAAATATGTATTTTTGTTTGTCTTTATTGTTGTTTTGTTTATGGTATAATGATGGGCTAGAGAAATTATAATCTTGTTATTACTAGTATGATTATTGCTACAATCATTATGATTGTATAAGGAGCATGCCCGTTTTTGTCCTGCTATTGTTCAACAATACAAGGCTTGTTATGCATAATGTCAGATTCACATGATTGTTCTGGTTATCTTTTCATTTGATCAGTGGGTGAAAAACAAAAACCCCTTATTATCTCATCATAGAGGAATGTCGGTTGGGATTTGATTGTAATGATAAGAACAGGATGGAAAATGTCACCAACAATGCCCTAATTTCTACCCATGATTTGTAGGTTTAGGGAAAAGGGGATGCGGTGTTTGTGTGTGTATGTTGGAGGGGGGGGGGGGAAGAAAGGGGGCGGGTCTGTAAGCTTACTTATGAGCTATATGTTATCTTTCTAAATAAAGTTCCATTGTTAAAATAATGTTTACTTATTTTAGGACAGTGTGCTTTCGCACGTGCGTGTATATTTATTTATGTGTATTTATATAATGCAACCTCTAATTTATATGTGGGCAGTCCCTTTCGAATGATAAAATGACAAAAAAGAAAAGAAAGGAAGAAAACTAATTCCCTCTAACATACAAAGTAAATATATATAGTATACTACAAGTATCTGATAAAAAACAAACATAATACATGCATAACCCAGCGCAAATGGACTCCATTTCCGATCCAACTCTACAACAAAATTGGTTATCCTTTTATCGTAACATATTCAGACAGAACTACATATTGAACTACATACTATTACCACAGGGTGGCATAGGCGTCTATTTCGTTCTTTATCAAGGATTCAGTGCAAGCCTAATTGATTTACAAATACCAAATTCGATGTTTATGTTCACTATAACTGAGATTATCTGTACACTTTGGCATTTTCAGCGAGTCCTGCCGCCGCCACAGATCAAGTAATATAAACATTAACAAGGCTTGAAAACGTTCATTTGATTCGAACGCATTGGTAACCTATCTACGTTGATGTTGAATTTTTCTGCCTGTATTGATTTTCCTTCACTGGCGCCGTTTCTCCCAAGCAATATTTAATTTTATTACTTTTTTTTCCTTATCTGATTTTTGACATACATTCCAGATTTGTTTTCTGGGCTCATCGCAAATAATATTACAGGCAAGTGACCGGCGGACCCGTGTCCAATAAAAGACAATAGCACTGGCTGGAATTAGTATGATATAACATCACCACCACAACAACTACAACAGCAAACATCACCACCAACAACAACAGACACATTCATCGTCATTTCAGACGGTAGAATGAACCACAATAAAAACCAAAACAACACATCAGCAGTGGATGCGAGAACTTAATCGCCGTGTGTGTCTCTCTTGCTGCTTTACAGGCATGGATTCCTGCCATTTTGTGACATCCAAATGCTGCAAAATGAGGTGAAAATTGTTACTCTTTTCTCACAAAGCACGTTCTCTCTGTCTCTGTCTTCCTTTTAATGTCCTACTCCCTCTCCCCCCCCTCCTCATCTCTCTCTCTCTCTTTCTCTCTCTCTCCTTCTCTGTCACTCTTCACACACATTCCTCCTTCACTCCGCTCCCCCCTAACTTCACTCCCTCTCCCTCACTCTCTCTCTCTCTCTCTCTCTCTATGCATGCTCCTATAGATGGGGCATCTGTTTCCCCCATACAGGGCTTGAATTTGAAAGCAACAACAGTAAAATAATGATACAATAGTCTATTGATAATCATCATAATAATGTGTTCTTCTTCCTTCATTCCGTCCCGTGTATCTGTGATCACTGGAGCTAGTGTTGTTTATAATAATCATCATTGTAAAATGATAATAGAAGCAATAACAACAACAAGAAGAATAACAACAACAACAAGGATGGACAATTACACCCTTAATTATTTCAACGTGTATCTATAGATCTCCTCTTGCAGCTTTATGACCTACACAGGAAAGAGATCACCATAATTGTCTGATTTCCAGGTGAAATAGTCCCACCTGATTCAATCTCCAGCCTACGCACCCTGAAATTCCCATCGGCAGTTCGGCATACGTTTCACTGAGAGCCGAGGTATTAATAGATGATAGTCTCAAAGAGGCAATGTCTGTTCAAACAGGAAACTGAGTACCGGACTGAAAGGGATGGAATTTTCCTAGTCTGACTTTGAAATGCACCGCGTAACGCCTTTAATTTCTTTGTTTGAGTCCTCAGCACCTCAAAGTATAATGCACAATGTCGGTTACGGTTATGGTTTTGTTGAGCTTTTCAACCTCCTGTCGTGGTGGTTATCTCAGCTATACAAAAAAGAGCACAAAAACTTAAATTTGCGAGCTCAATAATTATGCTCTGCCCAATCGTTTTAACCCACTGTCTGCGGTAAGTCGTTTATAACGTTGTTTAGCGTGACACGATGGTGCAATGATTGTTATCTATAAAACGGTTGCACTTAGAGTACTAATTTCTCTCACTGATGGGTAACCGTTCTGCCCTCTTCTGACAGAACGTCGCTTACAGATATCTCGGTGAAACTTGTTCTTTGTCGGATTCGAATTCCCAATGTCAGGACACATCTTTTGTTCTTGGTCTCGTGTCTATATCTTGAAAGGAAAGACTTTATTAGTTTTTTTTTTCTTTTACAAATTGCTAGTTATTGAATAATAGATTGGAACGTTTTTTGGGTTCTCCTGTAAAATTTGATTTTCTGCCTATGGCATTGTCAGAAGAGGGCAGTATTCTTTACGTTAACATTCTCCGTCCTTTGGCTTTGCTCTGCCACGATGCATTAATAATGTATTTCTACAACATGTTCTAATATTTTATGTTTCCTGGAATGGTCATCCATCTCTGCCACGATATCTGTCAACAACTGTGCAATAGGATTTTGTTGTTGTTTTTTTTTAATCTCTATCTTTACGAGTATTTTTTTTTTTTTTTAAGTCTCTATCTTCCATAGCCTATAATGTTTGTTGTTGTTGTTGTTCTTCTTCTTTTTCTCTACATGCTATTCTTGTATTTTCTAGACTTTATTTCTTACAAAATGGCAGGTAAATGTTTCTTGCCATTTTCGCCATTCTGTTGTCGACAGAAGTCATAAACCGCCTATGTTTGACTTTATTGCTGTATTTGCAGAGAGCACAAAACAAACTATGTTTCTCCTTGCAGTCTGCCTTACAAAACGAAAACATTTTCCATTTTCATTTCACCTATTTGTCGTAAATATCGTTTAGCAAAAAATACTGAGTACTTTCTTGTTTTTTGCTGAATAAAGAACAACAACAACAACAAAAAACAAAACTCCATGCCAAAGCAAAGTCCAAGTCTGATCTTATGTGCCTGATTCAAGCATTTTGTGACATCGACGATTTTAGCACGTTTTGTTCGTACTACCACTATCGGCATATATTAGCCTGTGTTTGCAAACGCCTATGGTGACTTTTATCTGTTCAAAATAATAATAATAATAATAATAAAAGGGAGTTTTACTATGACAGAAAGAAAAATAATCAAACTTAGAATGTAATGCATATCAATAATGTAATGTATGTACTATTATCAGCGAGAAAATTTTCACCGTCATTTCCATTTGCCAAGCACATTCAAGAGGTTATAGACAAGAGTTGTCAAGAAGATTTTTTTCTCCTCTTTTTAATTATTGAAACATTAAGTAGCAGAAAAATCTTACAAATTGACCATATATATATACATGTATATATTTCCTCAGCGTGATAATTTTCTCATAGTTTTGGGCTTGAAGTTTTTCAAATGACAAGAGAAACGCTGATCTTTATTCTCTTCTTTGCACTACTTTTCTTACATCTCTTGTACTTGCCAAAAGGGAGCAATGAACTGGTTGAAAATGCCAGGAAATGAAATTACATTCTTATGACTATGTTATAAACTTAAATCAGGATGTTGTAATGCGTTTTATAATAACAATAATTATTATGTTGTTTAGATTTTTAGGTATTTGTCTTGTTAATATCTGTTTCTTGTTATTTGATTATTTTATTGTTGTGATAGTTGTTGTTTTAATAAAATTACATTACAATTTTGCATTGATATAGCAGTTATGTACTGTCACCCTTAAGATTATTCTTGACCTATGAGTGGTCTGAGAAACAGGCAAAAAGTGTACAATGAGCTCAGATTCCTAATCACATCATTGTTTGAAAAGTCCTTGTTCTGCAACAATACAAACTGGCAAAGCAAGACCGGATGCTCGCTGGGTGCATCTCCTTGAGAAATCGAACATCACAATGGCATGGAATCAAGAACGTTTTCCCTCAGCAGCATACGGCTTAAAGACGTCTGAGAGAGGATGAAGAGGAAGCAGATTAATGAGTTCTGTTTGTTTGGATTCTCAGTTTCTAATACGGTGTGACGGGGACCCCCCACCCCCACACACCCCCACCCCACATATACACACTTTATTGTAAGGCAAAAGAAAGAATCCGTCAATCAATGGTGCTTGTTCAAAACAGTTCATCAGGACGGAATGAAAAAAAAAAAAGATAATAATAAGCTCAGAACAAGACTATGAGAAATGACCAGCAAGGAATTTTGCAGTATGCTCAGACTGAAAGCGCATTTATAAGCATAACGAGATAAAGGCAGGGGTAGCTCTGGCCAGATAATGAGACTGGACAACACAAATGGCGGCAAATGAATTCGGGGGGTGGGGAAGACTGAGAACGCATTCATTCTGAATTTCCATGTTTCTACAAGCTTCGTCATGTTCTTAATGCCTCTGTGCGCTTTGGCGTCATGAGCTTCTTGATCTAGATAGTACTACTGTGATGAGTTAATACAATGCGTCTGAACAGGAAGAGGAAAGAGAGGAGTCCCTCATACTGTGGAGAATGTTTATCGATGGCAAATTAAAGTGTTATCATGGCCCCGTGTCTCTCATCTACTTCATATATATGAAAAATGAAGATATGATATTTTATATAAGAGAATGCCACATAACTTGATAATTTATAATGATAGATCCTATCCCATAGATCTTCGGGGCGAATATGTGGCAGGCCCTGGCAGTTCGCGAAATACAACGACACTCAGCAAAGCATTCTTACTACAAATCATGTCTGGCATTGCCTTTACTTCCACCAGCTCCTCTTTCAGTTCTCACTAAATAATCTGAGTGTCAGAGGAATTGTTATCTTGTTCTCCAATACCAGAATGACTTCCATTTCACTGGTCCATAATCCCAAGACCATCTTTCATCTCGACTTGTTTTTATCAGGTGTTTTTAACCAGTCTGTCCTTACGGCGCTGACACTGAACATGTCTCGAGAGTTCCTTAGTGCTACACAATGATGGACCTGATAGAATAGCTTTCTGTGAATTGTCTCTATCAGATTATATCTACCGGCCCTGATGGTAGTAAAGAGCCCTAGAGCCCTGCAGCAAAGCAGAAAGAAAGCAGATGGAGGTGGAGATCAGTGAATAGGCAATCCGACATGTCCTAATATTGATCTAATGAATATTAGCTGATTGTGCATTCAGTACCCGGGGAATTTCCCCCTGTATCACTCTTCAGTGTCCGGCTAACCCCTGTGGCCATATGCTTGTATCTGATTTATTCATTGAAAAATGATCTCCGCCAACCTGTGCCAAAACGGAGAGCATCGCATATACTGTAATTCTCACAGCCTAGCTAATTTAAGCTGTATGATTCTGTTATTTCTACTTTGTAATGGCGGGTGTGAATGAAGATACAATGTTTCCATTGTCGAGCTAAGCCAGTTTGTTAGTGTCTGGTAAACTAAATCTAAATACAACACAGGAAAATAAAAAGAAGCGCATTTTAAGCTTTAAACACATTAAGGTCAATCTCAATATTGAAAAACTAACTATATGCCATTATTATAACCGGCGCTGGCAACTGGAAAATAGACACTACATGTGTGGAAGACCATGACGATCAAATGCAATGTCTGGCTTATCCATCCCGCTGCCAGGGCCTCTGTCTCTACACCTTTCATAGTGGGTACTGATGTCTGCCTCAGATAGGGAGTCAGATGTGCAGACAATTCGGCCTTTCAGGGTACTGTGTGTTTTTTACACTTGCAAATAAGACTAAACTGTCAGAAATG
Organism: Peronia verruculata; assembly: GCA_038406235.1. Taxonomy (NCBI): domain Eukaryota; kingdom Metazoa; phylum Mollusca; class Gastropoda; order Systellommatophora; family Onchidiidae; genus Peronia; species Peronia verruculata. The sequence continues at coordinate 7,967 of JBCAUA010041922.1, forward strand.
CTTTTGTTCTGGAAAGGGAAGAGTTATGTCTAGGCTATGTTCTACGTATGATAACTTGGCGCTTTACTTTGTTCCATGTTCAAGACGGATGGAAGAAAAAGCTGTGATGTCAGCGTGTTTTCCGACATCTCGACACCAGTGGCGCCAGGATGGAGCCAGTTTGGGTCACACAGACCTAAATCACGGCCCAGTCCAGAGCCAACATCCGCCAAATCACAACCAGCCACAGATCAACAGCAATGCCGCCATATTAGAGTCATCGTCACAGACTCTCATGTTCCACAGCGCCAAAGACTGTAACATCTTATTTCGTGGTCATGCAGTGTTCAATGCAAACCCTTGGTGACGTACAACGAGCAAAATCACTGACAATGGCACAGGAAATGGGCGTATTTTGTTACTTTCGCACATAGGCAACAGTTATTGATGACGTCTGGCGCAGTGCAGCCGCCGTCGTGCCGATGTTCATTAAAATAAAAACACCAAAACGCAGACGACATTGGAACCAGAAAGTGACTATTTTCAAGATAATCAACATCAAGAAAATGAGTCCTTTCGTTCGGCCTGGACTAAATAAAACTCCCTGGAGATAATGCCCGAGAAACTGAAATTCAAAATTATGATTACAAGAATTAAGATTAATATTTTCGTTTCGTGCAAAGAAAGAGACAGGTCTGATCCAGTTTTCATTATAGATAGACAGAAATAAACTATAAAAAGATGGATTTGCCCCCTGGTCGACTGTATACGGATATAGCCCAAATAGTTATAAAATAGTTGTAGGGGCTGCAGTTATAGTATCGGGTAGGTTTTAACTATCTTGTAGAAATGACTTCTAAACGTATCCCCCTTGAGATTATAATGTTAGAGGTCAGTGAAGTCCTTGTCGTACTATACTGGCCAACACTGGCCTGTAATACTCACAGACTGGTCCTCATATAGAAAAGCCGTTGACTTCATGAATAGCAATGAGCCAATATCCATGTGCGATGAGTTCATGACATGTGGCCATTACAGCCTGGCCCGTCATGGCCTCAAAGCAGGCGGGTGCCATTAGTTGAAGAGTCAGAACAAGAAAGGTCATCAATCGCTCGTCCCTGAATACTATTGACCCTCATTTATTTGCAAAATGCTCTTAGTGTTCTAGGTCTGGGTGCAGATGGGGCACTAAAGACACCATACAAACAGAAATCACACGAGAGAACTGCAGCCTGCTCACTGGTCCCATAAGCCTAATATCGGTGTGTTAATTATGATATTTAAGGGAGGGGGGGCGGCGTTCTGAAATATGAATTTTGCCAAAAAAATAATGCAATTTTGGGTTTTGTTTTCTCTTAAGAATCCTGACTTTTCTGAGAATAGAAAGGCTATCAAAAAGTGGATATGTCCATTTTGACGTGTCTGACCCATGGTCATACAACGGATGTCCCGACATGCTGTCAACCAAATTTGGCTCCCTCTGGCTGCTATATGTAGTGGCAAATCATCACTTCTTGATAATATATGGGTAGAGAGTGAATAAAACACTTGTTATGACCTCTTCTAGCAATATCATGAGCCACAGTGCCAGAGATGGGCAATGGATGACCACTCATAGGCGAATAAAACTGCTGAATGAATAAGAGAGAAAGAAAGACAGCCGGAGAGAGAAAAAATAAGAAAACGAACGTAAGAAGAAAGTAAGAAAATACTACATGTAAAGGAAAGAAAGAGAGAGAAGAAAAAACTCATAACCTGAAAACGTGAATGAATAATGGAAGAACCAATAATTCTCACAGCAGTTGTGGTATGACCAACAACAGAGTGATATTCACACACCGGTGGCCCATACAAAACACTGACAGGTCTGTCTTCTCCACTCGAGCACGGCTTCAGTGTTGTATAAGGCGATCAGATCAGATCTTGCCTTATGCACTCCACCCAAGGGAAATGATATACTCATGGTCTCATGAAGCGCTGATTACATCATGCCATGTGCTTAAGACAAGATATTCTGGTGCGGCAGATGAATCCTGTCACTTTATACCTGTGGGACGCCGTCTTACTCTCTCGTCAATTTGGCCTTTAGCCTTGGATTTATGTAGTTCCGCCTTGAGCTTACGTTATAACTGAAAGTTACTAGTGGGACTAGGATCTGAAGTTATAATGAAAATAATATAATTAAAGCATTTGTTTCGGGCAAATTCCAGTTGGCTGACATTATGTAAACCAATGAAGTCTGTCCACCAAGAAGGTCTTCCCTTTCCGACAGTAATTATGAAAATAAACAAAGAACACGCAAAAAAAGAAAAATATATGAAGGAGGCAGGTTAATATCCCCCCCCCCCCCCTCTCTCTCTCTCCAAACAAACGTCCCCTTATAAATGACATTGAGGTATTTCGAGATCGGTCACATGACCGAGGAAACATCGCTCACGTGAGGCTTTGTTTATATGGTGTGACATGTCTGAAAGCTTATCATTACTTAAGATTTGTCTGCCAGATGCAGAGCATGTTAAAAAAAAATAACAGCGAAAATCCTCGGTCATGTGATTTCTCTCAAACTGCCTCATAGAAGTAGCAATGGAACTGCGCCGTCATCTCCAGCTCTGGCTGACAAGAGTGAATCTACACATTCTGACATGTGTATTTCATTTGTAAAAACTCTTTATTCCTATTTTCCCGTGAGGGCCGGACATCTCCATGGATGCAGTGGCTCAATGGGTATGGCGTCTGCTCATGGAGAAAACAAGCCGGGATCGACTGCATCAGGGGATGACAGGACACGAAGATCGAAACCCGCATTTTTTCACAACGGTCCCATGGCTTCTAGTGGGTAGGGAGGCCCAACATCTAGACTTCTCGGATAAGGGCGAATATATTTCGGAGGTCCCATGTGTGCGTTAAAGAACCCTTGGCAGTTCGAAATCGATGGAAGAGTAGGCTGAGTGCCGCTGTCTGGTCAAAATTTCCAAATTCCAAATTTCTATCCACAAAGTTTCTCAGCATAAATTGGCAACTTTAAAATGCCGAGATAATCCTACTTTCTTAGAAATGAAAGGCTTAAGGAAAACAAACACGCTTTGCCCTTCTTTGGTACACTATTGAATATGGCTCAGATTATATCAATTTCCCGCCATAGCGTGATATCCTTCACGTGCATGACACCATTATGTCAGCCTAGCACCTGGAGTGGTCACGGCATTCTAAGCCAGGAGAGATTACCCGTACCCGGATATGTCCATGTCAAAGACACGCGCTCGGATCAGCACGCCTTATGCGCGTGAAGGGTATAAGCCGTTTCCAGACTTAAGGCTACTGCGCATGAGCAGACCAAACCTGTGCCTGATCCCAAAGAGAGCATGACGATAGGGGATTGACATGCCCAGGTCAATTTCATTTGATCAGACAGGATTGGGAGCTGGACTGAGGAAGTTAACACAGGAAAGGTGTAAGGCAAGGGGGCAGAGCGAGGGACGGGGAGGAGGGCGGAAGGGCGAGGGGGTACATTGTGATGTAACAACGCCATACATTGCTTAATTTATTGGATCTTCAAATGGTTGCATCTTGAGTGATACCTGGACCCCAACAATTGTCATGAGAAGAGATGGAACAATAGAGAGCTAACACACTCTGGACAAGTTTATTCTAATGAAATTTTAAATACTCTCTCTCATAATTATTCAAATATAATTTTCTGAAATGTTAAAATGCAACCTGCTGCATTTGAAACGAAAAAAAAAAAATTGTTCAGCATGTGTTAAATGAGAGATCGCAAAACTGAGCTTTACTATCCATTTCCTGGAAAAACCTTTTTTTAGGCTAGAAAAACGTATTTCTCCGAGTCGGCTACCTTACCTGTGGCCTCTGTTGCCAACAAATACTTGGACAGGTTTATGATTTACAAATTTAACAGTCGAAGAAAAAACTCGATCACGATGAATAGTGGGGGGGGGGGGGGGGGGGGGGGGGGG
>JBCAUA010041933.1:0-11919 GCA_038406235.1 Peronia verruculata
TTGGTTTGTGTTCTCATTAGAGGGCCTGCCCATTTCCATTTTTAATTTGAGAGCAAGTTCCACTGGGTCCATGACTCCGTTCCCTTCCCCCCCCCCCCCCCTTATTTCTTTGTGTGGTAGTCTGTCTTGTAGTTTTATTTTCAGCATTTTTCTTTCCATTGCTTAAAACATTGCTTAAAACTCTTAAAACAACAATATTCTGATTTTCTTCTATCAACGTCTGAAACATTGGGAATGGAAGCTTTGCGTGCGCAAACTCTGCTCAGGTAACTTATACGCTGCCGAGATAGGACTTCGTTCAATGGGAGATCGTTTCGGAGATTATCTGCCCTTTCCAAAAGAGGGATTTGTGTAAGGGGAGATCATTTTGACCATTTTTATTACTTCCCTTTGCCAGACAAAAGAGGTGTTGAGCAAGCAGTGTGAAGAGGAAAAAAATCCTTTTTACTGCTTGCCATTCGAAAGAATGATCACCAAAAATTTTGATTAAATTAAAGCAATAAGAAGAAAACATTCTCTTTACACCATAATTTTTTTTTTTTTTTTAATCACGTTTGTCTCAAGCAAAGGGCGCAAAAGTGATTTTTCCCCTCTTTACACTTGTTCCTCTTGTAATAGGACTGAGCACAACGATCTCTTATTAATTATAGCCTAGAGATAACCACACACTGGACCAAAACTAATGAGTAACTTTATTGTCAAAACAATATTAATGTAAAAAATGTCTGATGTTGACAAACTATATATTTTTTTTCTGAATCTTCCAACACTCACATGATAGTAATAAATACTTAATCAGTTGGACATTACCAGTGATGGGGGACTCGGCCCCCTTTGTTTTGTTGTTTTTTATTTATTACCATTATTATTATTTTGTAGAATATTCTACAATGTGATCAACAGGAGATCGTTGTGCTAAATCCTATTACTTCCCTTTCAAAGAGGAAAAAACACACTTTTGTCCCCTTTGCTTGAAACACACACCATGATTTTTTAATTTTTTTTTAAACTTATGATGTAAAGAGGGTGTTTTCTTGTTATTGATAATATTTTATCTTTTTTTTGGCGATCAGTCTTTCGGATGGCAAGCAGTAAACAGATTTTTTCCTCTTTACACTTCTTGTTCAACACATCTTTCGTCTGGCAAAGGGAAGTAATAGTCTGGTCAAAATGATTTCCCTTTACACAAATCCCTCTTTTGGAAAGGGCAGATAATCTGCGAAACGATCTCCCATTAACATGCTATATGTCTTTATTGTATAACTTATCACTGAAACGACAATAAAAAAATAGGGCACTAAAAAAAAAAAAAAAATTGGATAACTTCCGATGCAGTTTACTTGAAAAGGCCCGATATTTTCAGTCGTGGCGATGTTGACCATCTTATCTGAACTACAACATGCATCTGGCCACGTAGAAATTTGGGTCTTCAAAGATGAACATCCTGTTCAAAGAAGCTCTCAAGAATGGCACTCAGACTCTGAAACATTCTTGAGATTACTTACTCGTATGTCATATTTAGGCATTGCACTTCAGAGGCTCACTCAAGACAGTGCATTTTTTTTTCTTTATGACACACCAGTATTGTAACAGCCCTCTAGAAATGTTGATTTGTGTCATTTTCAGGGTCAAGATCAATGAGAAAAAGAGGCAGAAAACAGGTAGGTGCACTTTTTAACCTATATCATTTTGTTATCCATGAAATATTTTTTGTTTATATACTATGGCTCTGAAAAAAAAAAAATTAAGCATCACAGTAACTCTTGTTTATCACACGGTTTTTGTTTAAAAGTATAACAGAAGGTGGGGGAAAAAAAAAGAAAATCAGAAGACACGTATCCATCTTTCTTGTCAAAATGTAGGACGAGATGAGAGAGAAGAGATCTGTGCTTGCATTATGTTTAGATAAGTTTACTCACTGGGCTAAATATGCACTGATAACGAAGTTGCATGCTGCTGCCCCTTGTTGAATTGTTAATAGAAAATCGTTGTGTTCAGTCCTATTACTCCCCTTTTACCAGACAAAAGAGGGATTGAACTTTTGCGCCCTTTGCTTAAAAAATACATCATGAAAAATTTTAAAAAAAAAAATATGATGTAAAGAGAATGTTTTCTTCTTATTATTATAATTTTATCAATTTTTTTGGCGACCAGTAGTTTGAATTTCAAGCAATAAAAAGATTTTTTTTTCCTCTTAACACTGCATGCTCAACACATCTTTCGTTTGGCAAAGGGAAGTAAACGTTTGGTCAAAATGATCTCCCTTTACACAAATCCCTTTTTTTGGAAAGGGCAGATAATCTGCGAAACGATCTCCCATTCTGTTCTTCAACAAATATTAAAAATGTGTGAAACCATCTCTTTTTATTCACTAATTCTTGATCTAATCAGTGTCTGTATCTGTTCTGCACACAGCCCAATATACTATGCTAGATTGATTGCTTTACATATTCCATCCTTAGAAATGCCCATACTTTGCCAAACTCAACCAGCGCGGAAAATGATGACTGTTTCCTTATTGCGCTGAAGCTGCTTCCTGATTCGATGGTGGTAGAGTTTCCGATGAAGATAAGATTAAATTGCTTTATGTTTCAGAGCAAACTGTGGAAGCTCTTACGAGAAGATACCCAGTCATTTGTTGAACTAGCCATCTTAAAAGAGGGTTGTGTGTTTGTAAGTACCGTGTGCAATCAACTTTCTGTCTGATGGGAGAGAAAATTATTATCCCTTCTCTGTCTCTTCGATTTTCTGCTCCGATTCTGCAGCACGTCTAAGGAAAACAATTAAAGACAGCTGTTCAATGCTGTGATTTTTCCTAATCTTTTTCATCCATCCATCCATCCTTCCATCCATCCATCCATCCATCCATCCATTTATTCATCCATCCATCCATCCGTCCCTCCGTGCTTCCATCCATCCAACCATTCATCCAGCCATCCATCCATCCATCCATCCATCCATCCATCCATCCTTCCTTCCATCCATACATCCATCTTTCCATCCATGCATCCATCTATCCATCCATCCATCAGTCCATCCACCCCTTGCCACATGACCATTACTAACACATTGACGTGTCACACTGACAGGGTCTCGAGACGATGGTAGGACGCCCAGGTCTCTCTGTGATGCTGGTCAGCCTAGGGGTGGAGTGCATCATGGTGTCCAAACGGCTTTTCTTACAATTTGCCAATATCAAATCTTTGCGAGTGGCTGGAGATCTGGTGAGTCACTATTTGCCACAAAAGTATTACTCTATGAGAAGAAATTATGTAGGGGGGGGACGCAATTGCTCAATGGGTATGGCGGCTGCTCATGGAGCGGCCGGATCGACTCGCGGGTTCTGCATCGGGGGATGACAGGACACGAAGATCGAAACCTGCATTTTTTTCAGTGACTCAACGGTCCCCTGGCTTCCTGTGGAAGGGAAGCCCGACGTCTAGCCTTCTCGGATAAGGGCGAATATGTTTCGGACATCCCGTGTGCACGTTACGCATGTTAAAGAACCCTTGGCAGTTGAAAATCGATGGAAGAGTAGGCCTGAGTGCCGCTGTCCGGACAAAAATTTCCAAATTCCAAATTTCTACCTACAAAAATTCTCAGCAAAAACTGACAACTTCTAAAAGCCGAGATAATCCTATCTCTTATGATTGAAAGGCTTAAGACAAACAAACAACAGAGATTATGTATAGACGCATTTCCCGATCCCTTGAATATCGTATCCTTTTATCAATAAATGAGTAACTACTTTGCCTTCGAGCGCCTGGCTTGGAGGCATAGCAGGCTGTACAGCAAAGCTTTCCCCAAAGAGATGGGTAGTTTGCCCTACAGACTGAGGCTGAGCGGCAAAGAGGGAATGCAAGATAACGAGATCTTAACTTCTCGAGAACAAAGTATGTTAACCAGATATAATATTACACTTTCTCTTCACGTAGTTTTGGCATATCAAGAAAATCTACTAAATATACCTAGTAATTTGAGCTATTTTACCTTTGTTATTCCAAATACAAAGGATGGCGCCTCCTTAGCCTACATATGTCATAATGTTACCATAGATGCAATCCTACAAAGGGATAAATGTTCTCCAGAATTTGATTTCATTAGATGCAGCGTTCAAAAGATTTACGACATTTTCTCGAACATATGTTTACTTCTAATGCAGTGATGGCGCCTCCTCAACCTACATATTTCATAATGTTGCCCTAGATGCGATCCTACAAGAGATCAATGTTCTCCAAAATTTGATTTTATTAGCGTCAGGTGCAGCGTTCAAAAGATTTCCGACGTTTTCTTGAAGACATTCTTTGATCTCTCATATCACAGTATTTCTCACACCGATTTGAACAATACGCTCAACACTACCACAACCAAAACAAATGTCAACAGAGAAAGTCATTAGTAGTCTACACATTAACTCTGCACAGGTAAGTTGTATCTTTTAGATCTATGATATTACCGCCCTTTTCTTTTCCATTCCAGGTGATGACCTTTCCCTCCCAGACTACCCTCAGAAACAAGGTCAGGGAGAACAACCAATGGGAGCGCTACAAAAATAATCTCGTCAGAACTATTGCGTCACGTGGTGTTCTTATCTGATAATCCAAGCCTCAAAAAAAAAAAAAAATGTTTATCATTAGATATTGACCAGGTGTAACACGAATGCTAGGGAGAAGGAAACCAAGTAAAATAATGTCTACAACTATAAGAAAACAATCCCTTTTGAGGCACTTATAAGTTCAGGTCTGAGATTTGCAGTTTTAATGCTAAGGGATTGCAGTGGCTCAGTGGGTATGGCGTCTGCTCATGGATCGGCCGTTATCGACTTGCGGATTCTGTATCGGGGGATGACAGGACACGAAGATCGAAAACCCGCATTTTTGAGTGACTCAACGGTCCTCCGGCTTCCTGTGGGTAGGGAAGCCCGACATGTAGCCTTCTCGGATAAGGGCGAATACATTTCGGGGGTCCCGTGTGTACGTTACGCACGTTAAGGAACCCTTGGCAGTTCAAAATCGATGGAAGAGTAGACCCGAGTGCCGCTGTCCGGGCCAAATTTCCAAATTCCAAAGTTCTACCCACAAAATATCTCAGCAAAAATTGGTAATATCTAAAAGCTGAGATAAACCTATCTCTTATTGAAAGGCTTAAGAAAAACAACAGCTTTAATGCTGATCGTCAATGGGGGATCATTTTGCAGATTATCTGCTCTTTCCAAAAGAGGGATTTGTGTAAAGGGAGATCATTTTGACCAGACTTCCATTTCCCTTCGCCAGACAAAAGAGATGTCGAGCAAGTAGTGTAAAGCGGAAAAAATCCTTTTACTCCTTGCCATTCGAAAGACTGATCGCCAAAATAATTTGATAAAATTATAACAATAAGAAGAAAACATTCGCTTTACATCACAATTTTATTTTGGAATTTTTCATGGCGTATGTCTCAAGAAAAGGGGACAAAGGTGATTTTTTTCCTCTTTACACTGCTTGTTTAATCTCTCTTTTGTCTGGTAAAGGGGAGTAATAGGACTGAGCAAAGCGATCTCCCATTGACAAAGCGATGCCCACGGAAGAACCAGTTGACACAGGGAGACTGTGTTAGAACATGTAAAAACCGTGTAGTGTTATACTAAGAGAGACGGGGTTGAGAGATTAACAACAAGTCTTCTGGAGGAGACAGTTGGTTTGTGGCATGAAGATGAACCGCTGCAGCTGGAATGAAAAGATGCAAATATCTGAAAAATCTGATTGATTAAAGTTTTTCATCTGTACATCGAGTTCTTTCAAAGTATGCTCTAGAGAATGATACTCCAAATGTTACCGATAGCAAACATAAAAGGGTACATCTATAGGGACTGTAAAATAATATTACGTATTCAGGAATAATGAGCAACTTGACTTTCAGCCAAATTACTTTCCTTCGCAGGGCTCAAGAGATGTACTTCAAGCTTTGTAAAAAAAAAAAAAAAAGAACAAAAAATCATTTAAAATATGTTTCACAGACAATTCTGAAAAATTCACCCTTTGATGAAATTATATACATTATATCATCGTCATTTTTTTTTCCTTTCTTATTTCTTTTTTCGTTTTTGTTTTTGTTTTGTTTGTTTGTTTTTATTATTTTATTTTACTTTATTATTATTATTAGCCTATTATGTTGCTTCACATATTTCAAGTAACAAGAGACGAGCTATTTTCTCCTCTTTACAATGCTTGTGTCACACCGCTTTTACTTGTCAACGGGAAGTAACTTAAGCTGGTTGAAAAAAAAAAAAAAAGGGGCGGGGGTCATTGTACATTTTGAGATATTGGCTAAATAATTCTGTGGTTTCATGCATGGTGCTGCTTTTGACACACACTTGTCTCTTGCTAGAGGGCAGATACCGCCGGCGTGCGTTCAATTGTCCAATGAGCTACTTGGGTTTGTTGGGGTGGGCGGAGTCAGTATCTTTCGCACTGTCATAGTTATGTACACTCTGATAAGACAAGTTATGTCCCTTACCCATGTGACAGCACACGTGCGGTCTGCGGTTTAAAAAAAATAATAAAAATAAATAAATAAAGGAAGTTCCTCACCAATTCTTCATCTTTTGTTCTGTTTTTTTTTTTTTCTTTTTTTTTTATAAAAGAGAAATATTTTGAATATAACATATCGCATGACAGAGTCACACAAGTCCCTGGCCACATGATTTTTTTACTCACTGAAAAGGGTAAAATATTTTATGCAGCCACATATTTATCTATAACAAAATGTCATTCACATAGTTGGGATATGGTTGAGGAGCTTAAATGAATTCGGTAAATTGACGGATTAGAAAATCTGTTCAAATGTTTTGCCCTATAATTGTCCTAGCATTCATCATAGAATTCATTGTGACTTTTTGAGATACCCCGTTAATAGGCCTATATCTCATATATATTTTGCTGTTTCGGATTATATTATTCACGTTATGAATAAGTTACTCCACAAATCATTTCCAGACTTCAGCCCAATCAGACTGAAATGGTACAAGGAATATTCACGCATTATAGACACATTGTCATCATCTTTATCTTTCTTAAAGCATTTCCATGTCCTCTTTGAAAACATTTTAGCAATGGGAAAAAAACTGAAAATTGAGTCCTTCAAAGAATTTGTACATAATGGGTTTTATTTATTACGGTATGTTAAAATGTTGACCTTCGCTGCAGGGTCAACAAACTTGCGCTGATAGAAAACCCTTATAGATAGAAAACCCTCATGATGTTTATAGGGCCAGTGTTTAACATAAACATTTCCGTAATATATATATAGTGGCAAAAGCATGAAGTTGCACAGTTGCATAAAGTTTGAGGAAATCAATTAAAATAACAGCGCTTTTAATTTGATTCTGAACCCAGTCATGATTGAGATGGTGTCCTCGTTGAATTACTAATGATGGCGATGAGGTTGATGATGGCTTTCTATGGTTGCACATTTTAATGAAGACGGAAAGTGTATCTTGAGGGCTGTTGTTGTTGTTGTTGTTGTTGTTGGGTTGGGGTTTAACGATACATCAGCACGATTACGGCTATATTGTGTCAATCACGGTAAGATACGTTTATACGTCAAGAAGAAGAGAGGAATGAAAGCGGTACAGAAGACAGGAGCAAGGAGAGAGAGAGAGAGAGAGAGAGAGACACCCCACCGAGGGCTTATACTGCCTGCAGGTGGGAGCAGAGAACCTACTTATTAAATCCCGTCCCCCCACGGGGGAGCTTGAGGATCTGAGGAACATCTCTATCGTGGCTGATAGAAACCAATACACTTTAGACATGGTCTGTCACAGAAACTGCAAAATAATATGAGAACATAACATGAGAGATGCTGCTTAGACTTTTTCCTTGACTACCTTTCCACTTTTGGATTCTCTTGGTCTGAGCCGCTTTCACCTATACTGTGATACCTGATTTCCAGGATTCACTCCAACTGCCACTATATGGTAACTGTACAAGCATGCGCAGATCAGCAGAGTAGTCTGAAATTTTGTAAGTAGGCTGTAGTATCTGATTTAAAAAAAAAAAAACTATCACAAACAAATAAAGGAGATTAAATGACGAATCTTTGTAATATCTTTACTACATTGCAGGTTTGTTGACTTAATAATTACTATGGCAGAAAATAAAGTAGTTTAGTGTCACGTTTTGTAATTATAAGAACTGGCTGGTCGGTCTTCCTTCTACATAAAGAATTGTCATTGACTAGGCCTAAGTTAATACCAGACAGGCCTGCTGATTACGATAGTTTTTATTGAGTCAAGCAGAAACTGCAAGACTGACAATTAATAACTGAAAAGCGACATTATGTATATGTCTGGGACTCTATTAATACCAGACATTATTATTATTAATGGACCGTTGAAATTCTTTGACACACAATACAAATACTTCGATTAATATCTATCTTTTTTTTTTTTTTAGGCTCATTGTACAAAGTGTTATACTTGTATGGGGTGGGCAAGAAACATGAGGTCACCGTTGTAAAATAAAACCATAAGTTCTTATTTCAACACTTCTGAGATAACGTCGTGAGGGAAAACTTGGTACCTGTTATGATAGGAGTCACCGAATGCGTTATGCCTGTACATGTCTTTATTGGCGTCATTACCTGGCAGCTCTCCTTCTCAAGAGCGTAAAAAAATCAGTTGTTTTTTGGAATTAGGTTCACTTACGCCACTGCCATGAACTAAGGCCGATATTATGAGAGCAAACCAACCATGAATAATAAATGGGATGTTTAAAGAAAGTAAACGATATCGTCAATCATAGTGGTATCAGCATCGTAAATATTAGGGAACAAGAGACCGTGGTCGACAACGACAGACATATTCAGACAGTTTGAGACGGTTAACATCAGATCAAGATAACGCCCTGTCAAAAATTGACTTCATTCGTAAGGTTGGAGACAGAGAATATTGGAAGTCCCTGAGTCGTCGATGTCTGCGCCAGACCTGACACCGGAGGAAAAAGAAGAGAAGAAGAAGAAGAGATGTGTGCACTCATCTGCTTTTTTATCAAATGAAATACATGTATTATGAAAGACGTAGACGTTTTCTCAGTCTAAACGTTTACTGACAGCGTTATAGAATTTTTTTTTTTTACCATCAGTTTCACATCTACTTCTATCAAACTAGATGCAGCAATGCTATTTTCTTTGTTCTTATGCTAAGAATTATATTTTAGTTAGTACTGGTATATATGAGGGTATGGGAATGCATTATTACCAAGAATTGTATCTGTTAAATTGTACATGTTATTATCCCTAGCTCGGCCTCATGGAAAAAAAAACTATTTTGTTATGTTGTTTTATATCAGATCTATGTTGAAAAAAAAAAAAAGTTCTTGTGATGTATCCGTCAGCGTACATAAGCCATGAGAAATAATATTAAATATGTACAACCCGTGAAAAGGGAGAGAAACATCATTTGTCTTCTGAGTATTTTACCTCAAAGGTTGACTGCTATCAAAGGAATTGATTCGCTTCTTTATTTTGTTTGTGTGCAGTTATCCATGATCTCTGAGAATATATTGGGGTTTTAGTTACTCTTTGACCGCCGTTCATATAACTCTGTCTGATCAGGTGAACATCGGACCATTCTAATAAGACTGGTATCTCCTGAGGAATTGTCAGTAGGGCTATACGTCCACACCGTGGCCGAGGATTAGTCTTTTGCCTCCAGATTAATGTAGCAGTGGGTTCAGATTCTATCTGGAGATGAGAAAGATTCGAATCTGTTCGTTTTTCTTTTCTTTTTTCCTCAGTGACTCAACGATCTCCTAGCTTCTTGGGTAGGCATGTCCGACGTCCAACCTTCTCTGATAAAGGCAAATATATATTGAGGGTCCTGTCTGTACGTATACACTATGCAAGTTAATCAACCTTAAGCAGTTCAAAATGGAATGATGTTTACGGAGAAGCCCCTGTCCTGTCTAAATTTCCAAAAGGTCAAAAGTTCTACTCATAGAGTTTTTCTTACCAAATTATGTCGAGATAATCATAGATTCATACTCTAAGATTGCTGCATAATTTGACCATGTGTTAGGTACGTACGTATGTATTTGTGTGTTCATATTAGATTATTGAAGGATGTGGCTTCGTGTAAGTGCTTATACAGCCTAGGCTAACTTCGGAAGACACTTGAGATTCTCGCTGAAAAGTACAGAACTCATAACAGACAACGATATAATTGTAAGCAGAGACACTGCTTCGTGGCTCCAGGCTATAAACAATAATCCAATCTAATCAAATCCTTCAAAGCAACTGTCAAAGCTGGCAAGCAGACAGAACTGCTCATACACAGTGTGCACTGAAAAGGTCCAAACTTGTAGACAGACAAAATTATCACTACAAAGCTACAAAAATCAGGATTTACACGTTTATTCTACCAATATTCCTGATCTTTACGGATCTGTAAGAGTCTAAAAAATAATAGAGAAGTTGAAGACCTCTCAACTATGGTCAAAAGGTGAGAACTCAGCAGATCAGAGTGATTGTGTTGTTGTTGTTTGTGTTGGGATTTAACACTATGTCAAACAAGGTTAGATACGTCTAAACCTCAAGAAGAAGAGAGGCAAGAAAGTGGGACAGAAGACAGGAGCAAGGATAGAGAGAGTTAGATGTCTCCCCTGAAATGTCGAGGATGGCTCTCCATGGGAGACACCCCACCGATGAAGGGCTTACACCGCCTGCAGGTGGGAGCATAGAACCTACTTATAAACCCCGGGCTCCCTCGGGGGAAGATCAGAGTGACAAAAAACCACCGAAAGTAAAATGTCCAGAGGGAGACAAAGGAAGAACTGAACAGTCATTGACACATGGATCGACAAAACATCTGCAGGAAAAAGAGGCCCTCGTAAACAAGAGATGAAAGAGAGAGAGAGAGAGAGATGGTGTGGCAGTCCCTCCACAGCAGCCCCCTCACTCTGCACGGAGTTAAGGTACCAAGTAAGCAAGCAAAGAAATAGGCCTACTGTATTCTTGATTTTCCATTTCATTGTCTTCTCAATTTTCCTTGTGCGTTTGAATCATAGCTCCTCGCAGCAGAATCGCTCAGAAAGATAAAATGAGAGGCTGTTATGGATAAAAACTTTTAGGCGTCACCTAATCCTATATCAGCTCATGTTACAAATGAGGGTGTGCAAAAGACAGTCTTAAGAATGTAATAAACGAACAATCTGAAAACTCACTAATAATTATCAGGGGGCACGTTAACTTTCAAAATGTCCACAGAAAGTGTCGTTTGTCATGTTTTCTACAGTTACATGTTGGCCTACATGCACGTTTATTCTTGTTGAAAGAAATGACAGCTGAGGCGTAAAGGCCACACCAGGTGAGCCTTTTGTCAGTATTGTCAGTAAGCTTTTTGCAGAGGAATTAAAATACATAGCATAATAAAGGAGCTTTTCACCAGGTCAACCACTTGACATTTCTAGGGTTTAACTGACATGACACCACGAGGTCGGACGGATTGGTCAACATGATCCTGCATGGGTCTATTGAGTGAAAGAGACGTACTGGCAGGAAAAGAAATGAAAGGGCAGTCAATGCACAGGCGTGTGTCAACAGTCGGATTGTAGGGACACAGTCTTCATACACATAAATGATGGCAGGATTGAGAGCAGCTGGTGAGGAGGACTCCCTTCCACCCCCCCCTCCCCTCCTCCTCCCTACACCGTCTCCTAGAATCTACCCAAACTCAGACTATGCACGATGAAATAAGAGAATACGAGTGTTCTTCATCTTTCACCTTTTACCTAGGCGTTGTTCATCCCTGCTGGACGTAGCCATCCGATAAGTTTTCCAACCTCTTTTGTCACTCGCCCTCCTCGCTCAGGTTGTACCAGCCGCTCTCTCGATGTCGTCTCTCCACCTTCCTTTTGGCCGTCCTACCGAT
This sequence comes from Peronia verruculata, assembly GCA_038406235.1. Taxonomy (NCBI): domain Eukaryota; kingdom Metazoa; phylum Mollusca; class Gastropoda; order Systellommatophora; family Onchidiidae; genus Peronia; species Peronia verruculata. The sequence continues at coordinate 11,906 of JBCAUA010041933.1, forward strand.
CTTTTTCCTATTCT
>JBCAUA010041944.1:0-11918 GCA_038406235.1 Peronia verruculata
GGGAAGGTGTTGAATTGAAAAAAAGGGTTTGAAAAAGGCAGTTCCTTCTCCCCCCCCCCCCCCCCCCCCCTCTTTCTCACGTATCACATCGTCAGCTCTTCCTATGACTATCTCCAAATGTGCTGTAAAAAAAAAAATGATTTACCTTTATATCAGAAAGGGATATCAGTTCCCTGTGAGCAGATGTTGATATATGAATCTTGAGCAGATGTTGATATATGAATCTCATGATTATGTCATTTTGCTTGTTACATGTGTCCAGGTGACTGGGAAGTGGACTACATCACAGGCTGGCCATTCATCTGTCATGTGACCGACTCCTCTGACGTGGCTGTCTATGGCATGGAGGATGGCACGGTCTGTGCCAACCCAGAAATGATTGGTCAGTAGGAATGATTAACCCTGACAGTAGCACTGTCTTCATCACCATCTAGCACCTACTCACAATCATTTAACAAATGAGATGTGACACCATGAAATCAGGTGCTCATCAGATTTTGAGCATATGGAGTTATTGATATGGTTGTGAATATTATTCATTTCCCTTTCTGTGTGTGAAGAAATGTTCGTTCTTCCTTAAGTAGAAGCAGAGACATGAGCAGTCAAAGATGATGGGGTGACCTGTTGTTGCAACTGAATTTTGTGAGAAAATGGCCAATCCCTTTTGTTAATCCTTCTTTATCATTTGTGGGCCATGCCACTAAACTACAATGTTGAGGCTTTCACTCGATCATTTTCAAAAATTTAATTTTGATTTACATTTTTATATTGATATAGAAGGGTTTTTGTGAAGAAAAACAAGTAATGTTAAAAATTCATTCACTGTTGAAAAACACTTGATTTCTCCAGTCGCCTGCATATGACGAGCGCCTGATTTCATCGTGTCATGTCTCAAATAGTATAAAAAACTTTGATTCACTTCTTTGTTATACTTCTGCTCATCTCATTCTATGTGAATTGAATATGCTTTCAATTTTACTCCTTTGTTTTCTTCTGAATCTTGTTTTTAAATTTTCATATGTTGGTTAAGCTAAATTAAATTAGTCCAGTTTACTTAAAATTACTGCAACCTTCACTACATTGGAAACTTCTATAATTTGAAACCACCTTTGATGAAGTGAGTTTGAAAATGTTTGAAAAATTTGTTTTATTCAGTAAGATTCTTTGATTGAGTTTTATTATGTAATATTGCCATGCTGTCTCCTGGTATCTGAAACTTTATATTATGTTCAGAGCTTTTCATTGGAAAGTAACTTAATGTTAATAACAGACAATATTAAATTTCCGAATGCAGTTATTATCATGATTTGTTAGGAATCATATCTTTCATCCATGGTCGTGGATATGTTTATATGTCTACCTTCTTTCTGTTCTTTTTCACGTCATCTTTTAAAAAAAAAAAAGATAAAAATAAAACCAAAACTAAGTAAACCTAGAATAGTGAAGTTATGCTGTGGTGGGAAAGCACAGAGTACCTTGTTCTTTGCTCGGGGTGGAATAACATGTTCTTTCCTTTTAAAGCATGCCAACTCTAATAATTAACTACTCTATGTGTTGTTTGTGAAGGTATGTGTGAAATTTCATGTATTCTTGTCCACTGTAGTCGACTGTTCCCGAGTGGGTGAAGGCAGAATCGATGCTGAGGTCACATACAATGGCCTGCGATACCCATGCAAGATAAAGAAAGATCGCCCCAGTGTATACAGAGTTTCCTTCAAACCACGTGGAACTGGTATTTACAAAGTCTGGATCAATTATGATGGGCGGCCGGTAAAAGGTGAGTTTCAGCTCACTCAGCCCCCCAGTCCATGATATCAGTTAATCTGTTCGGTTGTTCAACCCAAGTGGTGAAAATATTAGTTTGGATTTCCGCCAAACATTTTGACAATTATATGCTTAAAGCTGACCACTCACAGACAGATCATCTCTTTGGTTTAAGCAGTCTAGATATACGCTTTATTGCTGTGTTTGTCCATGTTGCTGAAATTTTCATTCAAAATACAGAGAAAAAGGGAAGTGTGAACACTCACACCTGATTTCCCATAAAATCTAAGGGCAACACACATATGGAATTACACTATTCAGGTTAATAACAATATGAAATGTCTTTCGACTAGGGCAAATGAGTCGGAAGTTGCGTCGGGCAATGAAGACATATGGCTGCTTGTAGTCGTTTTTAACTACTTTCCGACTAAGATTCTAAATTTTTTTTGTGTTTTCACACAATGACAATATAACCTTTTTTAATCTGAAGAAAAGAAAAGTTTGGTATCATAGTCAGAAAAAAGAAAAAAAAAACGGTAAAAAGCGGCTGTGTCATCATCCAGCGCGACTTCTGACTCATTTGCCTTGGGTGCAAGACAAATATACATGGGTGAACTTGCTTAAAATATTTTTCCCTGGCTGTTTTGACCTGATCATTCAAATTTTGCACACATTATGCAGAGCAGGTAAGAGATACAAACTAGTCTTTACCTTCCTATGCTCACTGTCCAAAGCACACTGTTGTGCTCATAATTATCATCATAATTTGTGTCACAGACTGTTGGGTAGGTACACAGCATCTTTCATATTTTCAACCTTTCTCACAATTTTTATGCCAATGCATGAAGTCACCACACTAGACTGGGCCTTAATGATGTCAAAACATTGACATCATCACATCTGACATCCTGTATGACACTTTTTTCCACAGCTGGTGCTGGCTACTGTTCTGTTTTATTTTCTGATCACATTCCTACATATCTCTTCTCAAGTTTATTAATTTCATTTCAGTCCTCCACTCCTGCACACATTTTCTTCATTCACTAACGTTGCACACTTTTCCTTCAGTAGCCATCATCTTTATGAAATGTTTGATATTTTTAACCCCAGTCTGATGATCTGTTTCAAACTTCAAAAAGCAAAATAAAAATGCTAACAATCTACAATAAAACATTGAGAAATATTTTTCATGAGTTTGATGTTTTTTTTGGAATAGGCACAAGTAAATGTCTTTCAATAAAAAAAAAATAAAAAACGCACGTATCTACATGTAGGATAGAGTAGAGGTTTAAGTGAGGTGGTAACAGGCAGATGAAAAAGTTGAAAAGTAAAGAGAGGGAAAAGATGAGAGGTGGGAAAATAGTACTTAATTATGACCTTATGAGAGATTGTACTTTCTCCTTAATAATTTGACAAGATTGCTCCACTCAGAGTTAATAAGGAGCTTTTAAAAGAGAAAAAGTGAAACCAAGCAGAAAATTAAATGTTTTGTTATGTCATAAACATTATCATAAACATTACAAGTCACTACAGTGCAATTTTTGTTCACTGTGGAAGTTAATTTGTTTTTGGGGTTTCTCATGGCTTTCTACCATCTTATGTCGGAACAGTGTGGTTTCGTTTAGAACTCTGGAACGTTAATGTATAGTTGTGCATATGTGCAAGAGGATGACATGCAAGTGAATGTATGATTAATAATATATTTAATGTTATGCATGATTTTTACAATTTGTTATGATTTTGAACCTAGCTCATTTTAACATTGTACAAAAAATGTCCAGGTTTTTGGAAAATAAAGTTATCTTATCATGTCTGCTCCATTTTCGTGACTTTGCTGGTCCTTTCTTCAGTCATCATTCATAGCAGGAATAAATTGCCATTTCTCCCTGTGAAAATGAGAGGGGGAGGGGGGGGGAAGAGAACAGCTGGAAAATGGGCAAAGAACTATTAATTGGCAATCGCTCTGAGTGCTAACACTTCTAGTGATCTTTGTATGTTCATCCTTCATTCAAAGTATTGCTGAGATGAAAGAATACTTGTATCTGGCAAGCCTATTGGACACTTAAGTATTCCATAACTTTCTCAACATTTAACCTATCACTTTATGTCCATTCCACACACTGGATGAGAAAGAAATTATGTTTCAATGGTTATTCTTGGGTCTACTCCATTTGTAACTTTGTGATATTTCATAGCTCAGATCTGTCCTGTCAGCAGTTATAGCAAAAACAAAAAAAAAACAAAAAAAAACAAAAATAATAATAATAATCATATTAACATGTGTAAATGTTGAATTGACAGAACTATTTAATTTATTTGTTCAGAACTGATAGAAATTTCTGCAATCTCTTCAGGTTCTCCTTTCATCCAAGAGATTGCTGAGCTAGAAAAGCCCACTTGCCATGGAGATGGTTTGTACAGAGGACAACCAGGAAAGCCAGCAACCTTCATTGTGGATCCAAGGGGATTCCCTGGACAAGTCTCAGTAGCTGTAGATGGTAAGCTCAGGCAGACTGAAATAATTTGATGTATTTATTTGTTTGTTTGTTGATTATTTATTTATTTATTATATTTTATTTGCCTGTTTGTTTGTTCACTCATTTATTCTGTCATCATTTAGGTGGCAGTTGCCTACTTGTAGAGCTTGTAAGCAGAAAGTTAAGAAAGCCTGAATGTTATATGAGGTAAATATCCCTCTCATAGTTGGTTCATGCCTACTGGTTTCCTGACTGCATTATCTGGTAACATCCTTTGGCTAATACTCAAATTTCTGTTGACTCCAGGTCCCACCAGGCCTGTGAACAGCCATCTGGAGCCCCAACCAGACAACACCATCAAAGCCACCTACTATCCAACAGAGCGAGGACCCCACACAGTGCATGTCAAACTGGACGGTCGTGATATTGATGGTAAGTCAACCAAGATCTTGTTGTAATAGAATCAACTTTGTCCTCTAGGACAATTATTGTTGAGGAAAAAACTGCAGTCTTTGACAGCCTATGGTCTTTCAGATGATAAACTCTTATTTTAGGTGACACAGAAAAGGCTTTCTGCTGTATTGGCATAGAAGGTCATAGGCTACCTACCAGTAGAATACTCCCCCCCCCCCCCCCCTAAAAAAAAGTGAAATTGAAAAAGAAAAAACGTTATAAGATGAGAAGCAGAAATAGAAGAGGAAATCAAATAATAACAGAAACCAAAAGTAAAAAAAAAAACAAAAACAGGGTAAGTATAGGATGGCCGTGAAAAAAAAAAAAAAAAGAAAATGTTGGCTGATAACAACAAAAAAAGAAAACAAATTATAAGATGAGAAGCATAAAAGGAAGAGGAAATCAAATAATAACAGAATTCAAAAATAAAAATATCCATGGTAACTACATGCCGGCAGTGAAAAAAAAAAAAAAATGTTGGCTGATAATAACAAAACAAAAGAAACATCAAGACCAACATCATTGTAGACCAACACAGCAGTTGTGTGGATCTTTAATTTTGTACTCCATTTCCTCTGCTACCAATAGCCAGTCCCTACAAACCTTTGATTGTGGATCCGGTCAATGTGCGGGTGTCAGGCGGCTGGCGACCATACCTGGATGAGAAAGGTGTCATTCCACTCAGGGTCAACAAAGAGAAACATTTGCCCTTTGATGTGTCTGAGGCTGGGCCTGGTAAGCCATGGGCTTTGCCCACTGATATGGTCACCTGTCTATGATTAAGGGACATTACTGAAACATCACAATGGCCATAATGAATTGTTACATAATCAGCATCTCTTAATGAGAAAATTAAGATTGTGAAAATATTTAAAAGAAACCATGGAAAAAAAATGTTTTACAATTAATGGTTTGACTGTTCAAAACTATATGAGCCAAGAGAACTTGACTGAAAATATCTCAGTCTGGCTTCAATATATATTTCATTGGAACTATATTCTAATTCTTATAATATGTGAGGCTGTCACATGAAAAAAAAAATTGAAATAAAATGGGTCTACTGAACTTGAGGCAGCTGTGATATAATAAACACTTAAAGACCTAGAACCTTCATCAACATGTCAATTTTCTTATTTGTATTCATGAACTGAATTTTTAAAAATTGCACTTTTGTAAGCTGTCTGTTCATATTTCTCTTACCTGTTGTCGTAAGGCAGAAAACAAAGAAGGAATGATATTAAAGAGGAGAAAATAGTCCATGCAGATGATCCTGTTTAAATTTGTTAACAATAAAGGAAAACATCAGTAACAGGAAATCTTTATTGTCCGTAGGTGAGCTGACGTCAGAGGTACAAGGTCCTAATGGCAAAATTCCTGTCACCATTGATGCAAGAAAAGGTGGAAAACATTCTGTCATTTTTACCCCAAGAGAAGAAGGTAAACTCCAGTGACACTTTCAAAATAATGATAAAAAACTTATGTTCTTCTTAGAGCAGAACAAAGGCTTAGGTCAGCAATTGGGATACCAAAATCTAAGAAAAAAAATAAATGTCACCTAGAGCTAAGTTTTTATAACTATATATTTTCTGTATGCTGGCATTACTTCGATTGTTATGAAAGTTTGATGTGGTTACCTGACATTTAAAGTTTGGTTTGTGAATTTAAGGCCTTTTGTATTATTGTACTGACCTAATATTTAAGCTATTGAAAAAGAAAATTAAATATATGAAGAGGACAGGCATAAACAGGATAAGATGAGTAAAGAAAAAGATTGTTATGTTCATAGCTAATGAAGTTTGGAAATGGTAACTGTAAATTGACTGTATAATATTTGTGTATTTTGTGGTTCAGTGAAATGTTAGTCCAACCATCTGACTTGTGATCAAAGGTTTTGTAGTCTAAACTTGATGGGTCCTGACATTTTGTTCTTAGGAAAGACATTTGCATACATTTCCTGATTTGACCTAGGTTAGGATTGGTACCTGACTACAGACACTAAATATTGATGGTAGCTTGAAAAAGATTTGAGCATCAAACAGACAGTTTCATCAAGAAGTTGAGAACATCTGCAAGTATCTCCATTGGCGATACCGGGATAATGATAAATTGTGAGGCACTTAGAGGCGGTACTGTAATGGAAGAAGCCTTATTTGATGCTATCTGTCATAATTCTTGTCTTCAGGCAAGCATTACATTCATGTCAACTGGGGTGGTTATCCGCTGTCTAACTCTCCTTACCTGGGCTATGCCACATATGAGCCTGAATTAGAGGAGCCTTATAATGTCAGACTGGTGCAAGTCCCACTTGCAATTAATGACAGGTGAGTGGATTGATGAGCTGATTAGTGGATGGATGGGATAGATTTATAGGTGGATCGATGGCTATATATGAAGGGTTTCCGGGCAAAATGCGACAAACGCTATTTTTGAAAATTTTGAGTCATACCCCTCAATACTGGGAATAGCGATAGTGCTATAATCCTTCCTGAAAGTCTTCAGAAAATTCAAGTTCTCATTGATACTAGCTACTGGAGAAAAAATTGTCATTTTTCTCAAAATGGTGATTTTGGATATGTCTCATTTTGCCCCGAAGCCATTCATATAGAAATAGAAGAATGGGTGGATAATTGTATCAATGGGTGGATGGATAGATGGTCGGATCAATGGGTAGATAGATACAGGCAGATTTATACACAGATGAAAGAATCAGGAGATAAATCATTCAATGCTTAAATGAATGCCTGATAAATTAGTTGAAAAATCAGAGATTTTATATCATCTACAAGTCTGTGTTCATGAGTAAATTTAGGAGCTTAAGTAGCAGATTAATCTAAGAACGACTACACGTAAGTGGATATCTTTGGGGGAGTGGAAAAAAGATCGCCGTTTAACATGAGAGTTGGACTGGGCTTCAGCTGATCAGACTTTGACTTTGTGGTGGCGAGGATGCACTTCTCCTTTTTGTGTCACTTGATACTACAGTGGATTATTTCTCTTCGCCCACTCACAACACAATTTTGTCTCTAGAGTCAAAGTTGGACATATGGTAGGTCTTTCCATAATGTCAGCTGGTGAAGTGATAGCAAGCTTTTATCATCAGATCAGAGAATTAGTAAAATGAGATATTTGGTATCAAATTGGACTAGAATTTGATGTCCAGGCTCAGCTAATATGGGGCGTTAGTCCTATTGCACAATCTTCTCTCGCACATGCAAAAACACTCCTCCGTCTATCCTTCTCTATTTCTCTCTCCATAATGATCTTTGCTTACTTAGCCATTTAACCAGACTAGTTTCAGTGCAATGATGATATCAATGTTCCAAGCATGTAGCCTACTTGGTAACAGTGTTGGTTAATCAGATTCGCAACACTAAAAACAAAAAGACTTTGAAACATCCATTATTCTTTTGATGTACCACTGACCATTTGGGATGACATTCATATCATCACATGCATCGCAATGCTCATGTTAAGTCAACTCTGCTATTTTATTTGAAAGGTTTTCAGTTACTACGTGTTTGTTTCAGAGAAAAAAATTGTCTCAACAGAAGATCGACTCAAATGAGTTTAACTCAAGTGTAGTTGACTGTACTGGTCTTTTTTTCCACAGACTTTCTCCAAGTAGTCCCAAATATATAGTTTATATCTCTCACATTTTCTCTGTACGTTATCAATCATTTCATGATGATCACAAGAGAGAAAATGCTGAGATTTTCATGGAAACAAAAATGAATTAAGACTATTTACTATCCTGCTCTCACAACTTCACACTTTTTGCCTTTTTCTGTCTTACATTCTCTCACTGGCATCCTTTCTCTGATGTTTTCCTTCTTTGTCTCCACCTCTCTCCTAGGAGTCCCCGCAGCTCTGTCCCTGGGTCAATTCGCGGCAGTGAACCAGAGGTGTACAGGCCAGTGGACGTCACTGACCGACCTCGTGAGGATTACCGGCCATCATCTGAACTCATCTATCACCCTACTCACCCCAACAGAGTGCAAGTAAGTTTGCACCAGGCATCCAGATTTGCTGGATGTGTATTAGATTCAATGCATAAAAAGGGATGTTTGAACAATGGATTATTACACTCTGTGAATAATTATAATGAGATAAGTTTCACGCAGTGTCTCGGTAGCCTACATTCAATGTATACTTAAATTATTTCAAGTCCTTCATGACGATTTTGCAAATTTAAATTTTGCTCTGCTTTTAATTAAAACAATACGTTTTAAATTACCAAGAATAAGCAGTTGAAGAATCATGGGAAAAAAAAATTGTCAAAATTAGAGAAACAAAGAAGAATAGCACAATATTTGAGGAGGAAAAAGATTGAGAAGGATTGAAATTTATCAAGAAAAAGGATTAGATGTGAAAGATTAAGGGGGATTGTGTAAAAAGAAAACATTTGAATCAGGATGGAAAAGAAAGAATAAGCATTTTAACATATTTTACTCATCTTCGTAGTTTACAAATTCGTCAGCTAGAATAGTGACATTCATAGAAACTAGATCTGTAGTTAAGCCCTGTTCATTTGTTCTCTTCAGTATTATTTATTTTATTTTTTATCATGAAACCTGATGAATAAATGGCTCAGATTCGAAAGAGGCTTCTTTGAAAAACAATCATATTTAGCTGACTGTGGAACCACATGACACTTTTGTTTATAAATAACTCAGCACAGAAAAATTTGACATATTTTTTTATTATTTTTTTCTATCATCCATTACTCTCAGTTTGCTTTCCCCTGACTTCAGTAACTCAACATATAAAATCAGATGACACCCAGTTCATTTCACTCAGTTGTGTGCATTCCATTAAGTTAATGAGACAGTTTGCAAGTCCTGTAGTGAAAGTTCTCATGGCCTTCCCAGGTGATCCCAGTCCAGAATGTGGACAACCGCTACCCAGAGCCACGTTACATTGATGATTCTCTGTCACCCAGATCCTCTGTAAAATCCCAGCCCACCTCAACCAATGGCCCACAGAAGGTGAGAGTTACAGAAAAGGTTCATACAGGCAGATCTGCATAATGGATATTTAGGTTATTGAAATTTTGGAGACATATCCTTGCCGTATTTGCATGTTTATTATTTGTTACAGTGGTCTAACTAAGAACTCACCACCTAAGAGCCCGGTCCACCTAACATCCCGTCTCTGCTGGGATATGGAATATTTTCTCTTTAATTTATCCCTTTAAATAAAAAATCTAATAGCCTGGTGTCTGGTCAAGACATACGAGTACTGGTGATGTAACCTAACATCAGATTGTCCACTTAAGAGAAAGGCATAATGCTAGATGTGCAGTAAAATGGGGCTAGGGGTGGAAGGAACAGGTAGATGAAGTGATGATTGATGCATGACTGCCTGATCAAGGTACATAATGGACTAACCTGCAACCATTTCTTTGTTTTGCCACCAGTGGTTGGCTCTGTGTATACGGAGGAGTAAGTTTAGCCCCCTTACTGGTCAGTTGTTTTCCTACTTTAGTCAATCTGGCTAATTTTAATCACTTGGATCACTCATATGATTATCTGTAGGGTAACATAGCAATATCATAAGGTTTTCATCCAACAATGATACCATATATGAAAACTCACTCGATATTAAAGCACCGTGCATTATTGATGAAGTAATTTAATAAATTAAGAAAGATCTAATTATAACACACACAGGGGATAAAGCAGTTCTTATTCACAAAGATGAATCTTTAAGGGGGGAGGGAGGGGGGGCGGCGTCCTGAAATGTAGATTTTGCCCCAAAAATGCCATTTTGCGCATTTGTTTTCTCTTAAAAGTACTGCCTTTTGTGCGTGTAAAAATGGTATCAAAAAGTACCTAAGTCAATTCTAACGTATTTGACCAATGGTCATTCAACGGGAGACCTAGCGTATTGTCAGTCAGGATTTGGCTCCACCTGGCTGCTAAATGAGGACGTAGATCATCGTGATTTGATTAAATACAGGCAAAGGGTGCAAAAAACAATTGAATATTACCTCTCCTAGCAATATCACGAGTTCCAGTGCCAAGGGTGGACACTGGATGACCACTATGATGCGAGAAAAACTGCTGATCATGCAAATTATCATTGTAAGTTTCTAAAATGACTTTCCTCATCCTATAAATAGCACAATTTTGCTTTCTTTCTCCTACTAATAGCTCAGTTGTTGACTATATGTCAAAGTCTAGGTCAAAACACTCTTGGTTTGCACTTAAAAATGATATGGGGGACATACAGAGACCTTCAAGGACCTGAAAGTGGTTCTTACGAAGATGAGGGGTAGGGAGCAAAATTCGATAAAAGATACACCTAGAGAGCTAAACAAACAGCAGCGAGAGACCCAGAAGTCATGAAAAGAGGGCTAGTATGTAAAAAAAGGCTGTTCCAAACCTGAAAAGCTAACAGAAAACTCTTCATGTCAATTTTACGCGGGAAAAAAAAAAATTATAAATGCGTTTTTCTCATAACCCATTTTTTGGACAGTTTTTTTCTATCTCCTTTTTTATTTCGAAATTGATTCAAACCAAATTTAGTATACATCATTGTCACTACAAAACCTAAAAAGTTATGCATGTGTGTTAACCTCGGTCGGTAAGTTTTAGAGAAAATTAGGTTTTTAGTTTGAAAAAATGGCAAAATTTGAATTTTCGCTGTATGGCATTTTGAGAAATATATAGAAGATTTTTTATTGCATGGAACGTAATGAAAAAATGCAATGTTTTAGACATTATATCAAACAACATATTCACCAAGTTTTATCAAGTTTGGTTGAAATTTGGTGGAGGAAATAGATTTTAAAATCAGTCAATTTAGGGATGCCAAAATCTAAGATGGCGGTGCTGCCATGGCAACTGTATGAAAAAGTCAATTTTTTCCATTGTTATCCTCTAATTTGAACATGCTGAATATGATGGAAAAGGTTAGAATAAGCTTACAATAATAAAAAAAATTACCTCCAGGACGCACTCCACCCCCCTTAAGTGGGGGGGTGCGTCCTGAAATGTGGACTTTGCCCAAAAAATGTGATTTTCAGCTTTTGTTTTCTCTTAAAAGTACTGCCTCTTCTGCGTGTAAAAATGGTATCAAAAAGTACCTAAGTCAATTCTAACATGTTTGACCAATGGTCATTTAGCGGTAGACCTAAGGTATTGTCAGTCAGGATTTGGCTCCACCTGGCTGCTAAATGAGGCCGTGGATCATCGCGATTTGATTAAATACAGGCAAAGGGTG
>JBCAUA010041976.1:0-11917 GCA_038406235.1 Peronia verruculata
CCCCCCCCCCCCCCCCCCCCCCCCCCCCCCCCCCCCCCCCCCCCCCACCCATACAGCTAAACAGGAATACATGTATACGAATGTACAAAAAAAGACTCCAGTGGAAAAACCAGATAAGTCACGTTTTCTGCAAAGGGAGAAAAACAAATTAAAGTTCACGTCTATAGTTTTTCACTGTACATGTATATCCTTTTAAATACGCTCTTTCTAGCGAAGCTTACCTAGATTTTCCGAATTATTGTTCTGGTTAACAAATCTTAGCAGTGTGTTTTTATAACGTCGAGGCAATAAAAAACTCATTTTTCACAAAAAAAAAAGACGTGATTTATCTGCTTTTTTCACTTAAGTCTTCGCATGTAAAACAGGAAATGATGCACTCACATACTCACTGATGCACAGCGTCTGATGAAGAAGTAAAAAGTGAAAGAAAGACATGACCAAAAAATAAAATAAATAAATAAAAAGAATAATAATAATAAACATACACACTGACAGACACACCCTCAGCCAAACCATGTAGGGAAAAAAAAACAGCTCTACAATCAAAAACATTTGGGAACAACACCCCCCCCCCCCCCCCCCCCCCCCCCCCCTGGGTGTGCTGTTGACCATCATTCAGCCCTTTACAGCTGTGGTAAAGGTCTGTGTGTTATAAGGTACATTAGTGGCTCCTCCCAAAATACATAAGAATGAAGTAATTTGTGCAGTGCGGTAGACATAGATCCTGACGTGATTTCCGATCCGGGTCAAAAATTCATGTATTGACGCTCTTAAATCGGAGGCTTTTAATCATCCTCTACAATCAAACACTAGATTATAACATATAAGAGACAAACAGAGCAACCCTTTTGATACGCTTGGAATATTTATTAGCCATATTCTATGTACAATTCAAAATGAAATAATCCAGTTAAAAAGAAAGTACAGAAAAAGAAAAGTAAAAAATCAAGAAAAAAACAAAAACAAATGACATTATTTCATAGCCTTTACAATGCACATTAATGCTTGTTACAAGACATAATGAGAATTTACTTTTTTTTTGTCTTTTTTTTTTCTTTTCGCCAAAGCTGTAAACCAAAAAAAAACAAAACAAAATAAACTTTTTAAAAAATCACCTTCTTTTATCTTCATAATGCATGATCTAGAGTTCTTGCCTTATCCTGGCAGCCACATGGCAAAAACAGCTTTTGAAATAAATATCAATATTAATTTAGTATATATAATACTTAACATAATAATGAATGCCCCCATGCTATGTTGTCTGAATATGTGCTGAAGTAAGAAAAACTAGATATTACTAAAAAAAAAAATACACATTATATCAATAATTTACATATACATCGACCATAAAAAAAAAAATTATTTTCTGGACAAAAAATCTTTAAAGACTTTAACTCTGACGTGAACTAAAATTTTGTTTCACAAGGGATTAGTGGACTGAATTTGAGAGTCTGGCTCGAAAAATAGACATTCTTCTATTGTTTTTGTTTAAAGGTTCTCTAAGTGCCATAAAAAACATAGGTCACACGTCACTTCCTTTGATTCATTTTGCGTGCATTGATTGGCTGGTGTGGACAACATGTCAACATTTGGGGGATAATCCTGACTATAAGTTGACTATAACATGACCACATACAGGCCCATAAATAATGTCATTTGAAATACACTTCATTTCATCCAATGTTCAAATTGATCCGTAAATTTGGAAACCACGCAAAAAGATTAAAATAAAATCTGAATTTTATGCAAGTTGTGGACATCGGAATTATTGACAATTTATACGCCAGGAGAAGAAAGTGGGGAAGACAAGATAAGGATGGAAGTGTAGAGATAAAGGGGCAAAAAAAAAGGAGGGGGGGGGGTAGAGAAAGAGAGGAAAGGAGAGCTCAAGCCAGACTCTAGCATGTCCCGTGAGGCAAAAACGCACAAACAAAACCTGCGAAAAAATACTGGACCTAGATATTTCTAAGTCTGGCTTGCTAATTCTGCCTGACTAGAGCTCTTTCACAAGGTCTCCTCATTTTGAACACAGCCTTTAATAGGGGGAGGGGGTGGGGCATAGGGGGTAGATAGATCAGTGCAATCACAAAGCAGTAAGATATAGAGTTGTAACCAAATAGGCTTTTATTTATTTATTTATTTTTATTTTATTTTTTTTCGAGCTACTTTCAATAACTAAAAGAATTGCACAAATTGACTCCAACTTTTAACAATGGCACCATCAAAAATCTATACCTCACTGTATATAGGGATATCAATCTGTTTTCGCGTAAAAGTAAGAAACCTTTTACTCTCTGCTTTTTGCCTACGCCAAATTTATACGGCAAGACGTAAAGGACTACTGTAGTTTTATTTTTTCTAGAAAAAGGCCAAGAAATGAGGTCAGTAAAGAACTGGGACAGGGCCAAAAAGTCTGTTTTCCTACTAAAGCAGCAAGTTTGATATCACTGAAGATGGTGTTGAAACATCAAACATATTTCTTAATTTATTTTTTTCTCTCTATCGAACAATTTTCAACATCTAAACCTTGACTTCAACTTTTAACAATGGCACCATCGAAAATTTATAATTTACTGAATAAATACTGGAGACCTGTATGTTGCACATACATGTATTTTGCTCAGGAACAAAGACAACTACATAATACCCACTTTATAAGCCAATTTCAATGAACCCTGGACGCAGTGTCAGGCTAATGCTTAATACAAAACAAAAGTAACAGCAAAGATCCCACTAAAAAATAACCACCATTTGCTGAAAAAGAATACGTGATATGATACATGTATTACATTTCAATTGCGTATGTGAACTTTCCTACTTTGATGGTTTTCATTTAGCGTTGACATTCCATGATTGTTTCAATGAATTTAAAAATAAAAAGGTAAGGTAATCTCTAAAAAAACGATTATGTCCCTTTCATTGGACTGAAGACTGATAAATCGACACCATCTGTCATAGCCACAAGCCATTCTTTCAAGAAACTGATTATTTCCCTTTTCATAGATCACTGCTTTAGAAAAAACTGATAATCTCCCTTTTACAAAATCACTGTATCCAAAAGCTAATGACTTCTGCTCTGTCATGAATCATTGTACAATAAACTGATTGTTTCTCATTTTTCACTGATTTCTCCTTTTTTTTCAGTGATTTCTTCCCATTTTTTTCTGATTTCTTATTTATTTTTAGTACCTTCTAATTTTTAGAGATTTTTTCTTCTTACTTTTACTGATTTCTTCCTATTTTTTAAAAACATTTTGGTTGAATAAATCTCCATGCCGGGTGTTGCTGATAAAAGTGCACAAGCTACACGCATGTGCAAAAGTTTAACATTGCACTGTTCATACTTTGGTCATAATAAGTGATGAGTAAAAGTGGGTAGGAGGCACAAAAAAAAAAGAAAAGAAAAGAAAAAAAGAAAGAAAGAAATGGACAGCTGGAAAGTAAAGCCGCCAAACATCACATCAAAATAAAACTGTTATAATGTACTAATACAATGACACAACAGACAAAACACAAAGCCTGCTGTAACGGGAATGCTATGTGGCAAAAATAATGCTTTTCACTCCTATACAAGGGTATCCATTTCCTTTCAGTTTTAATTAGCTAACCATAAATAGAAAACTTTTTCCTTTCCATTTTTTTTTTTTTTTGACAGAGGCAAATTTAGGCAATAAGGAAAAAATAACCAGTTTTGGCCTTTTAGCTCTAGTCTTAAGGTACTCATAAAAAAAAGTCTAAAAATTAATGTTTAAAATTTTTTCTTTCTACTGCAATAATTCAGGAATACTTTTCCGTGACAAAACTTTTTAGTATTGATAATTAGAAAGGAGAGCAGTGACATTTTTCTTCCTCTTTGTAATTATATATAATCCTTGTTCACTTGAGTTTGAATCTGGTCCTGTGAAATACACTCTCCATTGTCACGTAACATTTTCTGGCTAGTTTGGAGAATCTGTCATGTGTAGGGCCATAGACATATTTTTATGACGTAATCTTGGCTTCCCATATAAAAGTGCTTTCACCATGATATACACAAGACCTATCAAATTTACATTACAAAAGCTGGCCAAAATACACCCACTAAAAACAAAAACCATGAAAGAAAGATGGAGAAGGAGGATGGAAAGAGGACAGATTACTGAAACTTTTCTATATACATGGACTGCAGTACAGGTGATTTAATTTAAGATAGATATAATACGTGTATTCAGTTTATGAATTTTGTTGTGCTAATTTCAGGTAAGTCTCCCAAGAATATTTTTCCACTGTTGAGAAAGAGATAATCTAATTCTCGAACATTAATAAGTAAAATAAGTATAACAACAAAGAACATTCATATTGCGTTTATTCAGTACAGTACCGGCTCTAAGCATAATCTATTATTAACATTTATTGTGAAGCCTGAATATTATATTACTTTCTTCAATTATACTCTGTGAGTTAAAAGTGTCCTGAGAAATATGAATATCAAAATTGGCAAACCTAAGAAAATTGACCTCTATCACCATATCATCAGATGGAAAACTAAAAAACCGAGAGGAAATAAGGAATTAAACGAATACAGGAAGAATCAACAAAAATGTCAGTGAATGAATAAAATCTACTGTATTATCACTACTTGGTACACTAGTCATGAAATATATGTATCATCAATGGTCCATAAGGAAAAAAATGGAAAGAAAATGGAAACTGTTTAAACAGTTGAATAATTATTGATGAGACATACAAGCAACATTCATTTTTATATTTTTTTTGTTTTTGTTTTTTTTGGTAACACTTATTTGGGTCCGTTATGGTGATTGTGGAGCTGTAACATGATAATCGGTCTCCTCTCCGATTGCAGTCAAAGAACACATGACAGTACTGTTTGGTAGAACATTCACACAGATCATACAATATAGCTTTGCTCCGCTTTCAGACTAGTAAGGTGGGAGTCCAGACTCAAGACACATCTAGCACTACCAGTAGAGCTATTATGGAAAAATATGTTGTAAGACAAACACAGAGACTGTAGACCTGAAATGCTAAGTTATGTTTGCCCTGAGAATTTTATTTCTCTTTTTCTAAGCAATCAATGATCATGTCCTCTCATCAACATCTAAAAAGTTCCATTTCATCTGAAAATTTCATTGATAACCACATCACAATCTTGCCCTAATCCTCTCAACATCAGTCAGAATAAACAGGGCAAACTACATGTCCATAGATACAGTATAATTTCTTTTTGATAGCTCTCCCTTACATGGTGTATGATATCACATACATGTATTACAAACATATATTTTGAAATACCGTGCTAGCTTATAGAATGTCTTCCACTGTATCAGGCATGAGTACAGCGGTGATCATGCTGATGTGTCATTAAACTCAAATCCAAACAAAATCAGTTACAATAAACTTTGGTGTGAACATTACCTGAAGCCATGAGGTCATTCCAGAGAAGTTTTCCTTAACCATGTGACAGAAAGGAAAAAACAACCCTTTGAAAGAACGAATGGATTCCTTCTAAACTATTTACTCTCTATGCTTTTCAATGAAAAGAGAAGATCTAAGAGAAAAAAAAAAAAAGGTGGGGATAGAGGACGCAGAAAAGGGATGAGTAACAGTAAAAGGATTTACAGTATTCACACAACTTCAGAGAGAAAGAAAACAACTGTGCTGTTATCATTTGAGTCATTCTCTAAATTCATAGTAAAAAAAAAAAAAAAATGCCTGGTAAATAATAATATGCTCTGGAACTGGTTTATTTTTGTTTTTTTTCGTCCTCAATGACAAAAGGAAAATAAACAAGAAAATAAGTATTGTTCCCTCCAGCAACCACATCTGTGAAAACCTGGGAAAACAACCCCTAATTGTTGAGCGATTTCACACTTTCTAAATATGAGAAACAGGTGTCCTTGCAGAGTCCTTTTACTTTCAGTCATTAAGTGTTAACATCTGATGAATTTTCAGTCACTTCTGAAGATAAAGCCATCTCAATTGTTTTCTGGAAAATCAAATGTGACTTTTTCTGAATTCTGAGCCATTCTTGAACAGGTGTCCATGTAATTTAAGAAAGACAGCTTCTATTCTCTTCCCCCCCCCCCTTTAAATTATCAGTATCAGTCCTTCAACTTTTTTTTTCTTTTTCTCCAAACTTTCACCTTTGCTATAGTCATAATTCCACTTAGCTTTTCTGGCCTGAAATCAAAATGCTCAACATTTGAGTTGTTTCCCCAAAGATTCATAAGAGTAAATCATGTCATAAAATTATCTCACTCATTCAATGGTCACATTTCAAAATTCTTCTATGACAGTGATACACGTGCATAATACATGTAACATCTATGATGGGATAGTCAAAGCTTTTTCCATGCACATCCTGTTATCTCTGTTGCACAAAATTGTTACTCCACAATTATTCAGAATTGTACCACACAATGCCAAATGATAAAACATATCAAGTTCAATGAAGAAAAAAAAAGAAAAACGATGCCAAATGATACAACATATCATGTTCAACTGAAAAAAATAATAAATAAATAAACTCAAGGCAGCTTTAGAAGAGACTAACGTATATTGCAAAGAAAAAAAAAAAAGAGAGAGAGAAATAGAATACGTAGAAGACATCAGTTGTGTACTAAGAAAATGAAATCAAAATTTAAGGAAAAACAGAAGAGGCAAATGCACAGATGAAAATAAAATGTGTAGTAAGAAAAGAGTGATACATAAAAAAAGGTTATTTAAAACAAAAGAGAAAGGCTTCGAGAAAAGAAACGTGACAAAATACGTAAATCATTTCTATAGTGGATAAAAAGAAAATTACAGAGGAAACTTAACTGAAAAATTAGGACAAAAAAAAATGTTCATCATGAAAATGGAATATTATTTGTTGACATTAAATGCAAAATAGCGTGAAAGTTGAAAAGCATCAAAATGACAAAAGTACATGTACAATATTTGAAGAAAAAAAACAACAAAAGACATTTATTATTACACATTGTGTCTTTTGTAATAATAATCAAGTTATAATGTATCACCTTTATATGACTGGTGTATTGTCAAAGCCCAGATAATGGAACATGGAATAAACAGTTTGTGTTCATGCAAACAAAGATTGAACAGACAGAACAAAACCAACAAATAAATAGACAAATGAAAAACACACACCAAAGAAAAAAAAAAAGGGAAAAAATGTTGTCTAAATGTTCATGTGGCAAAAGCCAATGGAAGTATTCTGCAAATTTTGTTACTTATTGCACGTGCTATTCTGGTGAATTCCTTAACATGTCCTTAATGTTTCAACCTGCACCAATCATTCCTTGTGAGTAAATGTATTAGATTCCAGCTCAGTTCCTGCAGGTATTATACAAACACAACCCACTGTCTGACTTGGACTCTACTAATTTCAGCCAGTAAATGCAGTTTCAATCATCTTTTTTCTATAGATTTGTTGGTTTCCTTCTTGATCTCTGCAGCTTTGGCTCTAAGATCTTATTAATGATTACTCTTAACATGACTACACACTCATCTTTAACTCAAAGGATTTTTTTAGCTAAACTGTTCTTTTTAACAGTTCAGTTGAGCATTAAAGTCTACAGACATCTGAAAATTCGAGATACGTTTTCATTTAGGACCATATCAACACAAAAGTAAACAAATGAACATGCTTTAGAATTCTCCATATTTCCATCCAATTTGCAATGGAACGACGAACACAATAGTGGGAATTAGATGCTAAACTATCTATTGCAAACAAAATGCAGAAAATATTTTGTCCATCATAAAGGTTAGAGCCAAATAATTAAAAAAAAAAAAAAAAAGGGAGAGAGAGAGAGAGAAAGCAAACCAAAATTTAAAAAAAACATTTTCTGAACCTAATCTCCCCACATTTTTTTTTTTCAGTATATTTGATGAAAAAAACCCAAAAAAACTTGAAGTAAATTAAAAGCCAAAGATACAAAAGGAAGGACAAAAACATTGCTAATTGTCTGAATATTCCACAAGATGAATACAAGTGAAAAAACCTAATCTATTCTACATTCTCACTGTCATCAAATTTTATGAGATACACGAAACTGTTTCTAAAAGAAATCTTTTTTTTTTTTAAATGAAAACAATGAATAACATCCAAATATGTGATGCCCATGCTAACATTTGACTATCAATATGATGAGAGAGTGTATATGTATATATCTCATGCATGTGAGCAAAGAGTTACTTGTTAACTTGTAACATTCAATGTTATGCTAGAACATCAATGGCTCCCATAGTCTCCAATACTGTATGCCAAAACAAAAAAAATCATATGACAAAGAAAACCAAAATGGAAATAAATTCAAGATTTGACATATGAAACAAATGGAATTTAATCGAAAATTTGACATTAACGGGATAACCAAACTAGAAATAAATCAAAGGTTTTTTCAAACAAAACTCGAAATAATTCCAGGGTTTGGAACAGGAAAACTCAAATAAAATGAGAGAAGAAAAAAAAAGGGGGGGGGGGGGGGTGAATAATCTACAAAAGAAACTGAGGAATAATCTACAAGAGAAACTAGAGAATAACAACAGCAAACAGAACGATAAACACAAAAACTTAAGATTTCCTCTCAAATTCCAATTCATAACACCATATTCAATTGAACAGCAAAATCTTGAACTTAAAAAAAATAACCAGCAATGACTCAATCAAATAAATAAGTATAGATTCAATTACGAGAACACAAGACAAAATTCAGATGCCCATTTTTAAAAAAAGAGCAAATGCAACAACAAGTGTTGATTTTATTCAGTCTGGTGTTAGTTAATCCCATAAAAAAATGAGTAAAGAACAAAAAAAATAACAGAAAGAAATTTCAGAATGGAATACACATTAAACTGCACTTACTTAAGACAGATAAAGAAAAACAAAGTGTTTTTATCAAAGGTATGATTTAGTTCATCATCAGTGACATTAGGTCCCCAAGAACAGAGATGATTTTACAGGGAGCAATAAATGACACCTGGACGACACCTGCGCCACACACTCATGCCAAGGGAACTTTCTCTTCCGGCAGTTTGGAGGCGTCTTCGGCAGCCTCGGGAGTCGTGACCACTCCTTCCTCATTCACGTGAGCATCTCGGAAAGCTTCGTCTATCTCACTGGAGGATCGGCTACCGGTCACTTTAGCCTGTGATGAGAGGCAGAATGATGACACTGATTAGTAAGCTGTAAACTGAATTTTCACGAGGCACTGCTTAACAAAATTTGCAACGCAAAAATAACATTTAAAAAATGCAAAAGCTACACAATACAACTTTGAAAATTAAATATATAATACATCTGTATTGTCTACTTTAAAAACAATAATCACATATAATTATGTAAGCACAATATACAAACTATATGCGCATAAACAGAAATTTAAAGTCACATACAGTTTGCTTGTTTAAAAACAATAGGAGATTTCTTAATTTTGGAGAGATGTGATTCCTCCATTTTATCATTTCACTGATATCAGGATCCTTTGCTAGCTTGGGCAACACTATTTACAACACAGCTACATATCATGCATTTGCAGATAACAGGCAAGCAGCAAGAACAGCATGGGTGAAAGAGATGTCACTCTCAACCACATAAATATTGTGAATCACTCACATAAACCAATCTTTTATGTGGGGAAAAGAATAAGTAAGATGTACATTCACACCACATAAAAATTTTGTCTGCATTCTATGACAAAAGTGGGAGAAATTAGAATTTTTTCTAACATTTCTCGCTCTGTGCATCAGATAGCCATTGACAATAACCAGGTGTGTTGTAGCTACAGTGGAAATCTAATAATAAGGTACAGTGGAAATCTAATAATAATACTGGAGAGTACTTGTACAGCGCTTATCACCATACAGTACAGGCTCTAAGCGCAGAAAACTCAAAGGAGATACTCATACATGTTCTCAGCTTCCTGGGAAGCATATCCTTATCATTCTAACAATATCAATCACTGTCTATTTTCAGATACCCATTTAAACCTGCTACTATAAGAGAACAGTATTTTTCCCTATTCTTCATCCCAACATTATTAAGAAGATTGGGAACACAGATTTTCACACTGCCTGAAAACACAACACCGTGAATCGGGCAGAAACACAGCAGACATGACATTAATGAAAGCCTGGCCATGAACAAGTATTGTGAATCAGCAAGCAAGGGAGACAACGCTAAATTTTCCCCACCACCCATTTTATTTACAATTTTCATTGTCTGCTCAAGGCTTTTCCATAGCCAGTTTGCACACTGCTGACTTTAACCCCAACATTCCATACAAACTTGGTATTAGTTACACTAATTTCATTGTTGACTATTTTCAACTAGTAAGGCTACTCAGGTCCAACCTTAAAGTGCTAAATGTATATTAATTATACTAAACACAAAGAGCAAGGATGTGAACAGAAACACAAATAAAGGAAAGGTGCAGGAAAAAGACTGAACCAAATGCAACTACAGATGACAGATGGGCAAGCCAAAATCTGCCTGGAAGAAACCAGAACTGTCGATAGCAAGAGCATTTCATCTTCAACAAAAAAGGTCAGATGATGCAAATGAGTCTGGAAGCAGTAGTAAATTCATGTATTTGTGCAGGGACATTTAATGAATAACATGAAAGAAATGTATGTCAAAAACAAGAGCCAGTTTTGTGGACCTTAAAAATTTATCAGTTGTGCATTCCCATCTTCACTAAGAGGAAGAACTATAAAGTGAATCATTTGCCAACTTCTGGTTGGCATTTAGGAAAATAAAAAAATAAAAAATTAAAAATATATGAGTTGAAACTTATGACTTGAAGAGCTGGCTAAGTAGTCTTAACAACATATATTTCATATACATGAACAAAAATACAGCCACAGCAGAATATTGAGAGAATACAGTCAATGTAAAACAGTTCCCAACAAATATCTTAACATGCAGAACAATCAATCTCCTTGTGACCAGATTGACATGGATTTTCTTCCTGTCCATATCAACACTCAGTTCTATTGTATATCATATATTATTGTAGATATATATATACATGTATATATATACGAGTATATATAATTTAGTAATCATGGGTCATCAATACTCTTTATCAGAAGGCCTGTATATCCAAATTTATCACGATTCCAGATTACTCTAGATATGCATCAACTTTTTATTCCACTGAAATATTCTGAAGAAAGCAAGTGTTTGATATATGAAACAACCCCGAGAAAAGGGGAATCATAGAAACTCATTTCCTCAGCGACCTTTTCCTAATGCTATTCATGACAAAGAATATCTATGTATATGTGAATGTATGATACAAGTGTTTGATGTTTTATCAACTGTGAAAAGGACACCCTTTAGAGGGTGAATAGAGCTTATCTTATCTCTTTTTATCTTATCTGAACGCATGGCAATGCTCGAAGCAAATAAAGATGTTGTGTGTAGAGTCAGTGGGAACTTTGCCACTCTTAAATGCATCATTGATGGAAAAACTATTTGTCATGTACCCAGGGCAAATGAGTAGAAAGTCACGCTGGACGATTTCGAGCTATGGCTGTTTTGAGCTATTTTCTGACTGAGATATCAAATTTATCTATTTATTTATTTTTTTTTAGGTTCAAAAAGGTTAAATATTCATTTTGTGAAAAACAAAATTTGGTATCTGAGTCAGAAAACAGTTAAAAATGGACACAGCTCAAAAACTGCCCTGCATGACTTCCGACTCAATTGCCCTGGGTGAAAGACATTTTTTCATGCCTGGCAGAATGATATACTTGTCTAAGACTTCCACTGAGAATTTTTACTGAGGCAAAGAGACTATGACTACATTACTGCCCACACAAAGCAAAAACTAAACATATGTGGCAGTATCTGCAGAAAGGGTCCAGATGTCGCAAGGACAATAATTGAGAACAGGGAGAAAAATGGTCA
>JBCAUA010041987.1:0-11917 GCA_038406235.1 Peronia verruculata
AAGAAAGAAAGAAAGAAAGAAAGAAAAAAAAAAAGAAAGAAAGAAAGAAGGGGGAAGGGAGGGAGGGAGGAACTTCCGAGGAAAGGGGGTATTGAAAGAGAAAAGAACAAAGAAAGAACGGGAAAAGAAAGAAAGAGAAAAGAGAAAGAAAGAAAACAGAAAAGAGAGAAAGAAAGAAAGAAGTTATTCTGAACAGTGAGATTCTTGAGATCATTTTTTTTCTTTGTATGAAGTATTAACCTAGTTACTGACTGGCACCTTTGTCTTCATTGTACAAATATGTATGCAAAATTTTATTATGTCGTATGAGCGTTATAATTATTTGTAGTATGATATGAAACATTTGTTTCAGATAGAAAAGTAAGAAAATTAGTTTGAATCTTCATTTTCTTTTCCCAGTTACTCAACAATGGATTGATGTATCATTGACTTAAAGGCAGATAAATAATATTTTCAAGGTCCTTTGTGTACGTTTATATACGTTTGCACGTTAAAGAATCCTATGCAACTATATTTGGAAAAAGTGTTCGGGTAAAATTTCCCAATTCCAAATTTCTACCTACAAAAAGGCTTCTTACCAAAACTGGGTATGCAAAATAATGAAGCAGGGATAATCATACTTTCTTAGAATTAAAAGGCTACATTCGTAATATATAAACAATATAAAGCGTAATAAGCGAGTCTTTTTTTAGTGCGTTGACAGATGTGTATCTTGACACTTACACTGTCACAACGTCAGTCTTAACCAGCACCTACATGTTGTGTTGGGTTGTGTTGGGTTGAACTAATTTTAGTGACACATGAACACGATTACGGCTGGGCTATATTGTGTTAAACACGGTCAGATACGTTTACACGTCAAGAAGAAGACACTAGACAGGAAAGAAAGCCGGACAGAAGAGAGGAGCAAGGAGAGAGAGAGAGAAAAGAGATGTCTCCCCCCCCCCCCCGGAATGTCGTGAATGGCACTCCATGGGAGAAACCCCACCGATGGCGGGCTTACACCACCTGTAGATGGGAGCAGAGAACCTACTTATAAACCCCGGGCCCCCACCGGGGGGGGGGGCTACATGTCTCAGTAAGTAACACAAAGAAACAAAGTGAAAGGCCAGTTATTTTGATAACAGAACACAGTTTACTCAAACTTCATGAATTCTTATACATATATACATGTTGTCAATGTGTACATTATAAATGCAGTTGTTTGGTATCTGACTGCCGGGGGGAATAGTTCCTTGGCAAAAACATACAAACATAAATCGTAAAGTTTAGTTAAAATTCCTCAGACAACATCACCAACACACGTTCATTTTTATCTTTACATATAAACCTTTATAATTTATTGGAAAACTAAAATTATTTGACACAATAACACCTTGATCATTAAAAAAAAAAAAAAAATAAATCCACCATACCCAGAGGGTTACAAGTTTTTTAAACTATATTTTTTCCGAAGAGGGGGGGGGAGGGGGGGGGGGAGGGAGATGAAACGTGACAAATAAAGAATAAATCCATGTATGGAGAAGTATCGAGAAAGCCCAAATTATTAAATGAAATCGTGGGTACATATATGCCTATACCAAGAGGTCTATGTATCAAAGCTTAATATAATCCAGGATGACTCGGTGAGTCTCTGCACCCACGTTACAATCAAATGAAATATTCCGAAAGAAGTGGACATTTGTTGTTCCTTTTTATGAACAAACTGTGAGCGTCTCAGATTTTTTGTTTGTTTTTTTTTTTTGTTTTTGACATCAACTGTAGGTTTATCACGATGAGAAAACATCTCTGGATCCTGCCTTACTCCGATGCTATTTTTGATATAGAGGGAGAGATTGACTTGGGAATTTGAGAGTTTTGGAATTTATCATTCT
Source organism: Peronia verruculata (assembly GCA_038406235.1). Lineage (NCBI taxonomy): Eukaryota > Metazoa > Mollusca > Gastropoda > Systellommatophora > Onchidiidae > Peronia > Peronia verruculata. Next base: position 1,875 of record JBCAUA010041987.1, read on the forward strand.
AAAACCGAAAAGAAACAATGAGAAAAACAGATGACACATTCGCAGTCATTGCTTTTATGTCTGTTTGTTTGTTCTTTTTTTAAATTGAAAATAAAAAAAAATCATTTTTCAAATGAATACAGTTTTTTTTAAACTACATGTAGATAAATATTTACTAATTATTTAACAAACCAAGCGAAAAGCATTAAAATTTGGTAAACAAAGGATGTTGGAATTAGCTCTAACCTGACACATTGGCACAGCCGGAGTTGGAGGATGGGAGGGAGAAAGTGTGGAGGGGGGGGGGTTGTTGGTGATAATTAATACTTTCTTAAGAGGGAAAAATTATGTATCATGCAAGTCACTTATTAATAAAAACAATCAAACAAACAAAAAAGATAAAATGAAGGGTTTAAAGAAACCCCGAATAAATCAACCATCTTAAACACTGGCATTTTAAAAGCCTTTCACTCACACCCGATAATTTAGATCGATGAAAAACTCATGTATACAAACAGCTTATGCATGCATTAAGTGAGGATGAAATGTCAAAGTAAAGGCAATCAATTCCAAAACCGTAAAAATTATTTTTGTATTTGCAACGAAGGAAGTAGAAATGTATACAGGTTTCTGTAACTTCTGTATTAATCTACCCAGTTGTTTGTGGAGTCCTCGTAATATTCACTAAGAATCTGCAATTAGACGCAAAAGTGGACCTCACAGTGTCATTTTTTCATTGTCAGATAAGGTTACATGTACTTTCTTTTTTCTTTCTACTATACAGCTAAACAAATGAGTTGAACAGATGGATTTTTAAAATGTACAATGTAGGAATATTAGAATAAAGGGAGGGGGCATGAAACTGTGGAAATTGGAGCAGAAAATGAGGAAGAATGAAAGAGGAGAGAGAGAGAGAGAGAGAGAGAGAGAGAAAGAGAGAAGGACAGAGAGGGAGGGAGAGGAGGGTGGAAAGAGCAAAATGGAGATAGAAACACGATGGCAGAAAGAGAGAGGGAAGCACACGAGAGAGAGAGTGAAAGAAAAAGGGCAAGACGGAAAGACAGAAAGGAAGAAAGACAGACAGAATGCAAGGGAGAGAGAAAGAAAAACAGAAAAGAAAAGACAGAAAGAAAAAGGGATAGAAAGAATGAAGAAAGACAAAAATAGAAAGACAGAACGGAAAAAAAAAGAATGCGAAAGAAAGTAGAAAGAAAAAAAGGAAGAAAAAAAAAAAAGAAAGAAGGAAAATGGTACATAATATTTTTGCCTGTCCTCATTTAGCCTACATTTGCTAGTCTTGAGCTTCTCGACATAAGGAAGGAGACAGAGAAAGAATAGTAGTTAGGAAGAAATTCCATAGTAACACATGAAATAAGAGATTTAGACATCCGTTTGAGTTCACTAGATCCAACAACTGATACACTGACCACGAGCATAATAACGTAAAACTATTCAAACAGGTCAATGGATTAGAGTTAAGATTAAAAATTAATGTTGAAGATGATGCTAATGATAATGATAATACAAGTAATTATCATATAACTGCTGATACTGGCGTAACAAAGCTAATAAAATGGATGATAGCAAAGATGAAGATGATAATGATAATTGATATTGATGACTATTGATAATAATGATGGCATGCATAATTATCAAACATTCAAAACCCTCCCATCAACTAAATGATTGTAAACATGGAGTAAAACAGAAAAAAATAATGATACCAATATTCTGAGTGTAATGGTAATGGTAACAAATGTAAAGAATAATAAACAAATAAAACAACACACAAACATACTTATGTAAAATTCAATCAATTATGCTGTGTTGTTGTTGTTACAATAACGATGCATTTGACAACGAACAACATTCGTAATATCAATATCTGTAATCCTGAGCACAGTGATATCAGAGTGGTGTCGCCAATAACAGAATGGCAATGGATTCTTACAGCAATATTAAAAGTTCCTAATGTACATGTACAATTGTATAATAATTACTGTAATGTAATGAAAACTGATACAGTTTAGCATAATAACAATAGAAAACAACAATCATGAGGATAACGGTAATAAGATCTTTGGTCCTATTTTATATCTTAAAGAATTGGCCTTCATGTGTTATCAATATGTATGAATAATTTATAACGTTATTTTGGAAGGTGAGTTTAGATACTTATTAAAAAAGAGAAATAAAGAAAATACTGAAATAATTTTTCTTTTAAATGTCGAAAAATACACAACTATAAAAAAAAAAAAAAAACAGCCTACTGGATGCATAATACTTTTCTTTCCTCCACGGATGGATCTACTGAAGACAGTCCTTAAATTAAATTAGAGAGTACAGACAGAGAAAAACTGACAATTGTTGGAAAAGTGTAGATGAGTAATGAGTTATCCTGATTTTTAAAATCAATAATAATAATGATAATAACAATTATTATTATTGTTTCTTTATTTTGCTGTGCAGATATCCTCCTGTTTTCAATGACAATACCTCGCAGGCTTGTTCACAATGACCAAGAACAGAAATAAGTGTTATGTTTTGTGATCAAATCATGTCATCTGTTACTATAAATAGAATACACCGTGCTTAACGTTTCCGGTAGACAACGAAGCTCATGTTACCCTCACTGCTATAAAATGAACAGGAAAGGTTATTAAGAATTTTATCTTGCCAAGAGTTAATATAGTGACACATTTAAAAAAAAAATAAAAATTGAAGCTTCACAGGACCTTTTCCTGTAGAAATGTTTGCAAAATTTTTACTAACGTTATTAAAATGTATGTCCATGGTTCTCATTAACCCGTGCAAATCGGTGAGGAAGCGATGGAATCAGGACGGAAATCCGTGACCATGATACATTAAATCCTAACCTCAAATCACAGTAAAACACCACTGCTGTCGATGCAATATGATGAATTATTGTAGATCCTTCATAAAGATAAAAATCATCAACGCCTTGATATTTTTTTCTCGTGAAAACGTGAATTATGTAAGGTGCCAAGAATGAAATACTTAAAACAATGTAGCAATGTAGCAGACAACGACAGATGTGATAACATATATATGGCTAGTCATAGACAACATATAGGTGTAGCTCTAAAGGCTATTCTATGTACAAAACCGATATCATTTGGTAATCCCTGAGCCAAATTGTGCATGTGAATTCCATTCCAATAAAGCATTTGAATTCCAAAATAAACAAATAAAGAACAAGAGCAAATCAATCGCAGAAAACAAAATCTGATACACAATGAATTGTACAGCGTGTCAACGCTTTCACTTATGATTATACATTTCTCATGAATGTAATGAAACTACAATGAATATTCAACATATTATGGATTTAAATTAACATTTAAAAATACATGGATGTACAATTGTTGATAAAAGAAAGAGGAAAGAAGGAAACATAACTACATAATTTCAAACCGAAACTGTGTCAACAATTATCAATACAAGCATGAAGAGTAGCATTAAGAAGACAATACGACGACTTTACATCATTGCTTCAATATTTTTCATTCATTAATTTCTTCACTCATTCATCAATCTCTGTTATATTTAATCGTTCGTTCATTTATTTATTCTTTCATTCATTAACAAACTGTCATTCATTCACTTGCTTTTTCGTTTATTCTTTTGGTTCTGTCTTCAGTCATTCATTCGTTTGTTCCTTCCTTCATTCATTCATTCGTACATTTCTATGCATATTCAGTCATTCATTGCATTCATCTGTTTCTTCCTTTGCTATTAATCAATTAACTAATTAATTCAATTACTCATTCATCCATATTCACTAAAGTCTTACTCATTCCTATATATAGTTTACTCTGCTTTCTTTACTCCACTTTTGTATCTTCATATATATTCATTTCTCCATCTTGCTTTCTTTCTCTCCTCTCAATTTCTTGTCACTTTCATGCATACTGGATTATTTTTTTTTTCTTTTCCAGAAAAAAGAAAGCAAGAGATACAGGACAAGATAAAGAAAGAAGAAATAGGAGCCAAAGAGGTAAAGGCTAAAATAAATATAGAATGAAAGAATAGAGGAAAGAAGAAAGGAAAAAAAAAACAAAGAGAGAAAGAATGAAGAAACAAGAGAAAAAGCAGTTGAGAAAGAAAGAAAAAAGCCTACAAGAAAGAAAAGTAGTAGCAAGGAAAGAAAAAAAGGAACAAACAAAATTAAAAAAAAAAAAAAGAAAAGAAATGACAGGTAACAAACAGTTCCTCACACATTTATGACAATCACTCTTTTCAAGCTGCATTATAACATATTAATAATATTATTTGACTGAAAATTATTTGTTATGATCCAAATCAGCTGCCTGATAGGGCTTTCGTTTGACATGACAATGAATCTTGGCAGTCTTAAGCATTACATACGCAAAATAATAGCTATACATAATCATAAAGATAATTATAACCGTAACAACAGTAATGAGAGTGATAATGTGATAATCGAGGGGGGGGGGGGGCAGAAGGTGCAAGATAGACAGGTGTGGGATGGGCAAAGCGATGGTCGTAATCATAGTCTGTCTCATAGATAATAGTAAGCTATAACAACGATGATGACGATCATGGCAATGAAAGATAACTATGATGATGAGGATAACTACGACTATGATGATGAATGTTGATGATGACAGTGCGTTAATGCATCAAATTGATGCTAATATCGATGATGATAACAATGATGAAGACGATTTGGTAAAACATAAGATGTTTCTGTAAAATAACGATAATGACGATTATTACCATGTTAGCAGTAATGATGACAGTGATGAGAAAAATTATATGAATTTTAACAAAGAAAACCAGTTGCTGTGAAACGTAATAGCTATAGTCAACTTGTAAGATAATTATGCTATAATTGTCCTTAAAAAAACAAACAAACAAATGAACAAAACAAACAAATAACATCCACCACCCCTTGAGCTGTACATTAACTTGATGTGGCAGCATGATGTATTGTATGCGTGAAATTACCTCCATAGTTACAGCCTTGTTTTTGTCATAGGCAGTAAAGAGGTACACATGCACTGAAAGGGTGAGAGTTGAGAAGTAAATAAATATAGCTGATCAATCTTATAATTATACTCATTATAATCATAGCGGAGATCGATTACCATCTTTATCCATGTAAGCCCAACTTTCTGGGAAGGGACTCGTTAGGCCAGGGCCACATTGCATCTGTGTCTGTTTTGAACTCTCGCACTGTAGCCTCAAGAGGTCATGTTGCCAGCTTGCAAGACGCAAAACACCGCAGGCAGGTATAACAAAAAAACGCGAACTGATACGCCAGCTGGCCATGTGGTCAGACCCAGACGCACTGCAGCCCGCGGCAATGAAATGAGTTTGGCCTATGACTATATGCGGCTGCAGTGACTCGTGAGAGAGTTAGACACAGACACAAATGCACTGTGGCCCCGGCCTTAGGACTCTACTTGCAGTCATGTGGAACTCATGAACGTTCCGTTCGTTTTAACATTGTGAATTGCATTCTAGAAAACATTGCATTGTGAAAAAAAAATCCATACCAGATGAATTATTATTGTATTGTAATGTGCAACTTATGAGTGTAACAACAATGTCAAACAGAACATGGGAATCACAGAAGCGGATAGATTAACTCTCGATGCATATTCTCTTTTCACGTTTGTTCACAATGTGATTTCATATTTCAACTATAGCATATTAAAACCCTTCCTTACATTAAGATTTCGAAAGTGTTCATTAACTGAAAGAATAACAGAATTTTTCTTTGGCATTGGGCTTTTCATGTCAGAGATGTCTGTTGTTTAGCACAAACAGCAAAGCAAATTCTGTTTGTTTGTGTAACAGAATATTTATTTATTTATTTATTTATTTTAATGAGAGACATGCTTCAATGACAATTAAGTGAAAGGTAATTTCATTCTCACTGTGGAACTGGACATTCCCTATCGGAGAAAGCACAATAGTTATCATTTTCTCATGGTGCAAAATGACAATAGTCAGGGAACACAAACTCCTGAGGTAAGAAACGGTTTGCATGGATAACAGTCGCTCAGATGATCGACAGTCAACAACAGCAACAGCAACAGCAACGACAACAACAATACCACAATTACGACGACAATACGCAATAACAACAGCAATGGCTGAAGGAACAAGAACACTGCCTCTTTTCTGTCATTCTTCATTCAGGTCTATCTTGATGAGGCTTTTTGTTTTTTTTTCAAACGGCGGCACTTTATCACATTACCGCGTCACATTGCGCCATCTCATCTATTCCCAGAATCAGAACATCAAGATTTGCAGAAAGAAAACAGATCTTTCTGATAATCTTAGATAAAAAACAGAGTCAACATAGAACTCTTAAGTGAAACTGAGGCATTGCATTCTCTGAGACTTTACGTGCCAGTGCTACTGTCGAATACAGCACATTGTTATAAAATTCAAACAGCAATAACTTTATTTGGTTAATTTAACCCAGGAATCCCACGAAAAATATCATTTTTCACTGAACAACCAGAAAATCACGCATACACAATCTGACAATACATAGCTTAAAACAGGTAAAAATGGCTGTCCAGTATGCCAATTCATATATTCATCATGTAAGAAGTCATCAAATTCGTCACGAAACAGTATATAAAAGTGATTCATAACAACAATAATATCAATAACAACAGCATGAGTGAAAAGAAAATAGAGCTTAAACAAGATGAATAGATACTGATTGAATGAAATAACTATCTGTTATTGTTACGTAGGTTAATCTTTATACACCTGGTCCTTCATGTGCTCCACTTGAGCAGTGAGTTCCCGCACTGCAATCTTCAAGGCATCGTTCTCCCGCTTGAGGTGCTCCTGCTCAGGACCTTTGATCCCTCCTGTACTGGCTGTGTGAGCCGCCTCTGCCGGTAAACTGTGACCTCCTACTGTCGAGGCTACGTTGAGCTGGGCAGGCAGGTTCAACCCGCGAGGATATTGCTCCTGGCCCCTTGACAACTGCCCCAAAGAAGATGCCATAGCGGCCACGTCGTCTAGACACAAGGAGTTGTCTACAGCGTTTGGCATGGCGTGTCCTCCGGCGTTGTGCAGTTCTGGGCCGCCCTTCCCTAGCATAAGATGTCTGACTCCACCCCCACTGCCGGCAGATCCCGCCCTCTGCTCCTCCTGTCGTTTGTTACGATTGGTGCTAAGGTCGGCAGGGGCTGCGCCTGCTAGAGCTACATCGTTGGCTCCGCCTCCATAAAGCATCTGGTTTCCCTGACCTGCGTATTGCATGAAGTAATCATAAGGAGGCCGATTGTAGCCCCCAATACCTCCGCCGTTGACGTACCGAGTGTAGGGAGAGCTGCTCTTCTCTTGGAAAGCGTTCGATATCGGAGGCAGCTTCGATTGCCCTCCCGCTGAAGGAGAGAAATTTTGATTCGGACTGTTGCCCGAAAATGGCTGAATCCCGGTCGTTCCTGCAGGTCCCCAACTCGGGGATGGATTGAAAGGACCATAAGCAGAAGGTCCGTAGGAGGAGTCAGAGTTTAAGGTCTCATCTTTAACTTTGGGACTGCTTGAGTTGTCAGTACTCTCCCTCCGGTCACCATCGCTGTCGTCTACCACTTGCTGCAACCCCATTGGATACACGCTGGGTGACGTCGATGAGACGTCATCGCCGCTCTCCCCACTCTCTTTCCGCCGCCTGGCCTCGCTGGCTTCCTGGGCTGTTTTGACCTCCAGCATGCACTGAGCTCGCTCCTCAGGTGTCAGGATACTTTGTTCCAGTGGGATGCCGTATCGTCTTTTCAGTATTGCAATCTCTTTGTGCAGCACGTTGTTTTGCTGTTCTAAACAGGTGACCTGTGAACGGACATCAATATGGTATTGATGAAAAAAAGTCACCTTCAGAGCTCTGTCTATAAAGTGTTCTTGTCATAGACTAAATCGCTTAGTGGAATTTATGTGAGAATCAAAATTTGTGATTTACAGAAAAAAAAAAAAAATCCCCCTTTATCGGGTCAGTTGCTCATTGTCATTTCTCCTCTTGGCAACATTGTTGCTCTGTTTTCACTTCTCTCAATACTTCTTGCCTAAACTAGAGGGGGTCATCAACGAGATGGTGTAAACACATTTTAAGATGATACCTGTCTAAACCTAAATTAAAGAGAGATCTGTTAGACCTAGCTTATTTCACGCTAACCTAATACAGTCCACATTTTGAAAATGTTTATGCTGTCGTTAAAATTTAATTGATTTGTTTGTTTTATTGTTTGTTTGTGTTGAGGTTTAACGGCACATCAGCACGATAACGGCTATATTGTGCCTAAACACGGTGGGTACATTTACACGTTAATAACAGACAACGTGTTCATGAGTTATAAAAGGATATCGAAATGTGTATAGAGATTTGGGTTATCAAATAAATTATTTTTAAATCTGAAACGTATATAAGCGATTAAAGGACAGGAGATCCGCCTTATGTCTTGTGTTAGAGCTACATGTATTTTCATTCACGCTCAAAACGAATGTGGCCGAAACTGTGAACGTTTTCATGTTGTAGCTATAGTGAATTATCAAACTATTTTTAAAGGGGAAATGTAAATGAGCAATGAAATAGACAAGAATACCTTATGCCTGATATCGTTCTCCATCAGCCGCTTATTTTCGCGTGACCTCTTGGCGGCCATGTTGTTCCGCTTCCGTTTCTCCCAGTATTTTTCATCCTTCTCTGTGTCAGGGATGATTCTCTTTGCCCGGCGCTGGACCACCTTGGGCATGAATCCCTCCTGCCCATCGTCTCCGAGCCAGCGCTCTTCCTCAGCCATGTAGTGCTGTTGTTGTTGTTGTTGCTGTTGTTGATGCTGTTGTTGCTGTTGCTGCTGATGGGGATGTTGCTGGTGCTGCTGCTGTGGATGCTGCTGTTGTTGTTGTTGATGTTGCTGTTGCTGGTGCTGTTGTTGTTGCTGCTGATGATGGTGCTGCTGCTCGTGGTGTTGCTGTTGCAGATGGTGGTGATGGTGGAGCTGCTGCTGGTGTGGATGTTGCTGCTGGTGCATGATGCTCACCAGGGAGCTGCCGTTGTCTGTGGAGACAGAAGAAAATATTTGTTTTTATTTTGTCATGTATGTAGCCTTTTAATCCCAAGAAAGTATCGGCTTCAAATCCGTGCCTAGATACTGTGAAAAACATTTGGAATTTAGAAATCTTGCCCAGTCAGCGACATCTCCGACATCTCCGCGTAAAAATCCATCCGATATAAAACTGCTTATTCTTTTTCTTTTCTTAGCATACTTAAACGTAGACACAGGCCTCCGAAATAATGCGAGACGACTAAACATCTCACTTCTCTACCCAAGAGGCCATAGGACAGTTGAATCATTGAACAGAAAGCAGGTTCTAATCTTCTGATATTCCCCCCCCCCACCCCCCCACCCGGTCGGATTGGAATTTTGAACCCCCGACGTAAGTTTTGTGCCCAGAAGTAGATGCCTAAACCTCTCCCCTCCCCGACACCCCTCGATCAGGGAGATATCTTCAGAAAATACTAGAAATGTGGCCATTGTCGGATGTACTTTCCAGACCATGAACCAAAGACATTAATATATATTAGTATCTTATGGTTTGTGAGTGTGTGACACTTCTGTAAAGGTTTCCCAAAGCACCGTTCATTCAACAGAATTAGCACATAAACAGCACAGTCATATAACAGGTTACTTACACAAAAATAATAAGGATGGTTATAGTACATGAAGGCTACACAGCGGGACAAATTGTTATGTGAACTATTGGAGACAGATCCAGTTGAACAAGGCGAACTACAAAACTTGTGTAATGCGATAACTGGTGATATAACCCCATCCCTTTGATCTGAAATTTACATTACATTTTGATGTGATGATATGCATTGGTGTTGAGAAGGGAGAGGTTTGTTGCCAATGAGTGCCGTAGTGTGCTCTATTTTTTAAATGGTACAAAAGAATATCATAACAATGGTGTCATTTTCACCTAAATCCCAGAATGATATACAGTCACGATTGTTAAATTAAATGAATATATTGAACACTGCAGTAAACAGT
>JBCAUA010041998.1:0-11916 GCA_038406235.1 Peronia verruculata
AGGGGGTAGAGAGGGAATGAGTGAGTGAGTGAGTGAGTGAGTGAGTGAGTGAGTGAGTGAGTGAGTGAGTGTGTCAGTGAGGGAGGGAGGGAGGGAGGGAGGGAGGGAGGAAATGAGTGAGTGAGTGAGTGAGTGAGTGAGTGAGTGAGTGAGTGAGTGAGTGAGGGAGGGAGCGCGTGCGTGCGTGAGTGAGTGAGTAAGTGACATGAGTGAGTGAACGAGCCAGCGAGTGAAAAATGAACGAAAGAATGAGTGCTTGAATGACATGTGAGATAAAAAATATGACCCAGCGAATAAGCATGTACTAAAGTGAACTGATTCAGTGAATTCGTCACTAAGTAAGTAAATGAGTAATCGAGTAGGTGACCCACTACGAGTACGCACAAATACGATCCTTAATGGCTTATCAGAACAAAGATCATAAAAGACGATACCTTTCCAAGCTAAGACCAAGAACATACATCTTTGAAAATTCCCTTTAACTGATAGTTCATTATTATTTCAGCAGTCAAACTGCTAAGATGAATCGCAATTAGCGAGTGGGGAGTGTTTTTCTAGCCCTCTTCGTAGTGACAGGTGAATCTCTCAACGAGGGGAAATAACTGCCTCAACAACCTTTCGAAAGGGGAGAAAACTATCACCGAGCACCGACTTAATTAACATTTTCAACAATTCAAAGCTCGGTAATTAGACCACTCGTCAGCGAAAACACAAGAGATAAAGACCAATTCATGAACCATAAATATCGCCAACCTGTCTTATCAACACTCGAGTCTTGACTGTCTTTTCATTTCAACTTGGATCTGCTGGAAACAAACATAACTTACTACGGCATCATAAGAACCGGTTATTAGTCGGGACTGAAAAAAACAAAAATCTTGAGTTCAAACATAGCAATTTCTGAAGAGGAGAACTCTGAATGTGGTGTTCAAACTAGGTAATTTGCCTCCAAGAGAATCAGTAGGAGGCGGGTTGAAAGATGGTCATTTCTGAACCCAAGAGCACTTAAGACACGTCGGAAAGTCCGCCAGGATAAATCGCTTCACAATCAGCCATTTTCTTACAGACAGTTGCTAATAGCTTATTAAGTTTGTGTTTACGAATATACCAGGGATCACGCCTAGTGATGTAGTGACAGATGAGTGGCCCTCTAGTATGATTGTCAGAATTCGTTGAATATCGAAGATTCGAAGATTCGGTGAGGGTGAATATGTAAGATGTGGAGGACACAAGTGGACTTTCGGCGACGATGACGACAACAACGATGATGAAGACACTGACAATGATAATAATGATTATTGCCCTGACGAAGAGCCAAGCGGGCTCGAAAATTTGGCAGAGATTTGATCATCACAATCAAGTTGTTTATATATTTCTATGTTATTTGTTTTTCTTCAATGGTTGTGCTAGTGGCCGGTCTGACAATTCTATTGTATTTTTATAAAATGAAGAAGACACTGGTGATAAAAATCAGGAAGGCGGTGGGTGGAAAACACAAACTTCTACCGGGATAGAAATGAAGATCTGTATCATGACAGCCAAAAACATCATTTCACAAAATAGAAAAAGATTGTCCAACCGGCTGACAATTTGGCTTACCTTCAATGAGGTATTTCGAGAAAAATCACATGACCGAGGATTTTCGCTCACACGCTGATTTGTTTACTTGCTCTGCGCATGGCAGACACATCTTGACCAATGATGAGCTTTCAGACCTGTCACATCATATAAACAAAGCCACATGTGAGTGATGTTGCCTCGGTCATGTGACCGATCTCGAAATACCTCATTCAACATCAAGAAGAAGTTATTTATAAGTGCTATCTGCTTTTTTTCAATGTTTTTTCAAAATTGTTTAGTTAGTTGCAGGTTGGACAGTCTTTTTCTATTTTGTAAAATGAAGACACTGGTGATAATGACGTTGATAATGAGCTGTTTGTGTTGGGGTTTAGCGATACACCAGCACGATCACTGCTATGTAATGCCAAACACGGTAAGATACGTTTACATGTCAAGAAGAAGAGAGGAAATAGAGCGGGACAGAAGACTGAAGCAAGGAGAGAGAGAAGAGATGTCTCCCTTGGAATGTCGAAGGCGGCATTCCATGGGAGACATCTCACCGATGGGGGTTTTCACCGCCTGCAGGTGGGAGCAAGGGGGGGGGTAATAATGAGTTGCCCTGGTGAAGAACCAAAAAGGTTAGAAAATTTGGCCAGAAAAATCAAGTCACTCAATTTTTAAGATATCGAGTTGTGCAAATGGCCGTTTGTTTCTTTTATTATACAAAGTTAGTTGCCTGTAAATCTGTCTTAGATTTTCAACTGTTTCTGTAAAATGATACAGAAGAACCAGGAGTTCAAAAATTTGGCCAGGAACATCAGTTCCAGATTTTAATACATAAACCAAATTCTACATTATAGTTACAGTATCTTTTAGTATAGGAGTTAGTAACCGATAACCATTTCCACAACTGCTGCCCCCCCCCCCCCACGCCATCTTGATTCCACATAAGACCAGCCAAGCAGTTTCACACTGGACAATATGACAGCGCTCTACTCTATCAGTTAACCTGGCCCAACCACCAGCTGTTTTCTCCTGTCGCTGTTGTTGTTACGTTTAGGAGGATCAAGACAAGCCTTAAAGGTCCCCCTGTGCATGGAGGCTGTTAGTTTAAGAGCCAAAGCCAAACAAGGCAGTTCACCTCAGAAGACGTCCGTCCGTCTCCCTCGCTGGGGACATTCTCGGAGACAACCTCCCAGATTGCGCACAAGTGATTCAACGCCTCATTGTCATGACAGGCCATTTGGATCACTTTGGTTCTACATTCGTCATGAAAAAAAAGGGGGGGGGGTAAGGATGGGTGGGGTGGGGTGGAACATGGCGGCGCTGTTGCTTTTTGCCCTGGAAGATAGGCAGCGAGTGTTTGGTTTTCATTAAATCAAAACCACTCAGGCCTGGTCAGGAGGTGAGGTTAGGGACAATATCAGAAAGACACTGACCTGAATTGTATAAGACATAACTAAGTGGTGCATTTTGAGATAGTGGTTGATATTACTACCTGCTAATTTCTTTTGTTTTGTTTCAAAAGAAACAATTCCACTGTTACAGTTTCTACTGTGCATTGCCCGGGTTGAAAGCAAGACGTGTATAGAAGATAACCAGTGCACTGCTATGTCGTTCTAAATGGTAATAATTTAGGAGGGCGGATTCCTTTGGGGCAGATTATAGTATTATTTGTGAGGTGAAGAGTCCGATGATTAAATGTACAAAACCAGAAAACTTTTTGCTAATTTCCTCATTTTAGCCGGTGCTGAGGGGTTTGATTGTGTTTATGTCGGGGTTTAACTACAGATCAGCACGATTACGGCTATACTGTGTCAAACACGGTAAGATACGTTTACCCGTCAAGAATAAGAGAGGAAAGAAAGCGGGACAAAAAACAGGAGCAAGGAGAGAGAGAAGAGATCTCGCCTGTGGAATGTCAACGATAGCATTCCTTGGGAGACATCCGATCGACGGCGGGCTTACACCGCCTGCAGGTGGGAGCAGAGAATCTACTTATAAACCCCGGGACCCCACGAGGGAGGGGGGGGGGTGCTGAAAGGTGGTAAATCTTCTGTTCTATCCTTTCTTACTCTCTCTAGTACTGGCAAAGTTAATCCAAAACTTCTTTCACCAGGTAAAAGTGTAGGAGAGTAAGGTTTTACCTGTAGTAGTAAAGTCAGTTCGATGGAAAAATCAAAACAAGACTCATTTTGACAAGTTACAAGAACGCGACACGATGAAATCAGGCGCTCGTCAAAGTGAAGGCGATCGGAGAAATTACGTCTTTTTCAACAATGAATGAATTTTCAAGGCATATTTTTTTTTTCTCCCGCGAGCCCTTCTATATCAATCTAAAAATGCAATTTTAGAGTTAAATTGACAGAAATAGATTAACTAAAACCCAAAAGAGTGTAATTTACTATCACGGCTTAATAAGGACTAATAAGGTTTAACAAAAGTCATTTTCTCACTTAATTCAGTACAGCAACAGGTCAGCCTTATCGTCTTTAATTGCCACTATCTCGACTTCTATCTAAGGTAGAACATACCTTTTTTCACACATAGGAGGGGAAATAAATAATTCTTCACAGAGATTCTGATGTCAATAGCTTCATCTGCTCAAAATCTGACGGGAGTCTGATTTCATTGTTTCACATCTGGCCATCTCAAAATCCAGTTTATGTATCACATAGCTTCAGAAATAGCTTTTTTTTTTTTATTTCCAACAGGACCAGCTACATTGCCTAGGATTTAACTTTACCATTGTTCGCTTTCACAGGACCCGCAAAATAATTATCTTTGTATTATTGCATCAGAAAATCCTTTTATGATATTGAAGTGATGTTAAATTACGCGTAAATTATGCAATTACGACTGGGCGGGCTGTTCACAAAATATCACGCGAATTACCACTCGTCTGATTAGATATGTCTTTAATTAATATACAGTCGCTGAGAATGAATTATGGGCGGCAATTAATTATAAATTATGAACTCTCTGAATGTACTGGCTGGCGTTGGCCGTTACACGAGACAATTCTGCCACCTGCTGATAAAACGTTGCATACGCAGAAAATCGAATTTTTACGTGAGAGCTAAAACGAACAAACAAACAAATAAACAAAATGTTTCAATCTGTTGCTTAGCAAATAACAATCTTTGTATGTATAAAAACCAATTTACAAAATCGGATCTCTATGTTGCAAGATACAAACATGGGTGCCAAGGACAAAAGATTAGTCCTGACATGGGGAATTCCAGTCGGACAAAACTAACTGGACCTAGATATGACATTCTATTAGAAAAACATAGGGGCTGGAAGGTGGACAAAATGGTCCCGCAAAAATGGCCTCGTGCTCTCCGCTTCAAATACACGAACACACAAACAAACAGACTGACAGACAGAATAACAGACTGACACTCAGACAAAGACAATGACGGCCAGACAAACTTACATGAACATATAGGCAAACACACTGAAACACAGACAAACACACACTGACAAATGCACACACACTGACACACAGACAAACGCACTGACACACAAACACACACTGACACACAGAGAAACACACACTGACACACAGACAAACACACACACTGACACACAAACGCACACAGACAAACATATAAACACACACTGACACACAGACAAACAGACTGACAAAAGGACAAACACACATTGACACACAAACACACATTGACACACAGACAAACACACACACTGACACACAAACACACACTGACACACAGACAAACACACACACTAACACACAGACAAACACATACATTGACACACAAACATTCATACACTGATATACAGACAAACATACCGGCAGACAAACACACACTGGTACACAGACAAACATACTGACAAACAAACAAACATATTGACAGAAAGACAAACACACACTGACAAATAGACAAACACGAACTGACAGAAGACATACACATATTGACACACAATAAACACAGACGGACAAACTCACTGACAGACAAACATACATTGACAGACAGACAAACACATACTGACACGCAGACAACCATACACTGACGCACAAACACAATGATGCCTAGACAAACACACTGATGCACACACAAACACACTGACACTCAGACAAACACACACGCACACACAGACAAACACACTGACGCACAAATACACACACCCACATCCACACACATTCAAACGTTTTCCAGCGTGGGTTGAAACGTGTCTGTGCGTATGTATGTATGCATGAGTGGCAGAATTTTATGCGTTATCTATCACACACAACTGTCGCCGCCAACATTTCAAAAACTCCGGTTATCACGAATACGCATAGGTCGACTATCACGTACAAAAACGCATAAGAATCTGACGAACACAAGGCGAGGGCAAAAAATGGACTCGTGGGCCGGAATATTTATGGTTTCAAAAGATTTAAAGCCCGGGCGTTTATGACACCAAATAATTTGACTCATTAATAATTCCTGTCGCTGTTTTGTCTAATAATATTTATTTTATACACCCAATGTCGATCTTCTGTCCGGATCATGGCCCTTTAAACTAGAAAACTAATACAAGGGGAGACCACCACGCTGATTAAATGGGAGAGAATGAAAAATTGCATTGGTAAAGTTTATCTTTTCGTGGTAATGTAATAAATGAGGCAGGCCTATCAGAATCGTTATTCCAACGATACCCCCCCCCCTCCCCCCGCCCCCTTTACTGTAGTCTAGCTAGGAATGGAGCTACAAAACAGTGGCAAGTGACCAGCTGCATCTTTGGAGAAAAACTGGAGTTTTTGTCCACGCTCTCTGATACTGGATATCGATGAAACTGGACAAGGCGTATTTTTATTTGTGATTTGATTTGGATCGTTTTTTTTTTTTTTTTCTGGAGCGATGAAGGAATAGGGACCATTACGTTTTTTTTTTTTTTTAAGTCTTGTAAATATGGCAGGATGCATGAAAAATTTAAAAATAATAATAATAATACTAAAAAAAAAAAAGAAGAAGAAGAAAAGTAAGAAAAAAGAAAGAAAGAAGAAAATGATAGATGGAAAGATAAAGGAAGAAAAAAGAAGGAAAAGAAAAACAAACAAACAGAGAAAGGAAGAGAAAGAAAAATAAGAGGAAAGAAAGAAAGAAAGAAATAATAAAGAGTGAAAAAGAAAGAAAGAAAGATACAAGAAAGAAAGAAAGACAGAAAGACAGAAAGAAAGAAAGAAAGACAGAAAGACAGAAAGAAAGAAAGAAAGAAAGAAAGAAAGAAAGAAAGAAAGAAAGAAAGAAAGAAAGAAAGAAAGATCAGACCAACATTTATAACAAGGTTTGCTAATTAATGACCAATAGCATGTTTCTTTCATAAAATTTGTCGACAGAGCCGTCAACAACAAAGATTTCACCATATGCATTCAAAGGAACTTTAAACAAGTGAAAGCAAAGTTGTGTGAATATGACCCACTGCTCAACACACATTTGAAATTAATCAGACATCGCTTTATAAGCTTGCACATCGTCCCACGGAGGCGCTCAGACTTCACTTTGAAGTGACGGAATGCCATGTCGTAATTTTCAATAATAATGTTAAGAGAAAGGCGTGCCAATGACTTAAAACACACACACACACACACACAAAAACCCGATATGAAGACAACCGTGGAGGCTCTTTTTTCCTCTTTGTATGTCTGAAAAAGCAAGGGACATAAGAGGTCAGAATCTGATTAAAAGGTATATAACTGCATTTTTATGATGAGGCTGTTGTAAAAGGTTGTTTCCCCTGACAAAAATCTTCGCAATAGTTCTGCACTGTTAGTTCATCGAACTATCACCTCAATTTTGCTGTGCATAGTATTTCGCTTTCTGTGTGTGATCAGTCAATCTGAATGAATCATAAAACGAAATTATTCTCTAATGTTTCTCCCTATAGGCTATCTATTTAGTTCTCTCTCTCTCCGGTCATTAAATTTTTCAGTTGATCTGGTCCCTAACCTCTCCAACATTAAACATTCCCAGAACTTCTTATTTCGATCTCATGGCATCATATCTATCAACCCATCCATCCGTCCGTCCATCCATCTATCCATCCATCTATCTATCAATCCATCAGTTCATCCATCTATCCATCTATCGTCATCCATCTGCCCATCCATCCACCCACCCATCCATCCACCCATCCATTAACCCATCCATCCATCCATCCATCCATGCATCCATCCATCAATCCATCCATCCAACTATCCATCCATCCATCCATCCATCCACCCATCCATCCACCCATCCATCCATCCATCCATCCATCCACCCATCCATCCACCCATCCATCCACCCATCCATCCACCCATCCATCCATCCATCCATCCATCCATCTGTCCATTCTCCATTTCTCCTAATATCGAGCAATAGTACATTTTGTGCCCCAGGACACTTAACAGTTTCTTCTGTTTGCCTTGTCTCTTTCTTTTCCCCCTTGATCCTAGGCGTCCTCAGAAGCTGTTCTCCGGCGTGATGAATCCTTTTTTCTATGTGATATGATATCGTTATTCGATTAGGATTATTTATTTATTTATTTATTTATTTACTTATTTATTTGTTTACTTATTTTATGTTTTCTCTATTTAAATATTGATTTATTATGTGTTATTTACTTATTTATTTAATTATTCGTATTTGGTAACTCAGTTATGCCTTTATCTAATTTCATTATGTATTTATATTGTAGATATCACCGATCATGTTATCATTAATATGGCTATCTTATTGACAATGTTCCAAGTGTGGGTTTCCCCCCCAACCGATAATAAATCGTGATTATCGCTGTCGCTGGGCAATTTACATTAAGTTATATGATTTCGTTTTCTCATTATGTTATGTTATATTATATATATATATATTGTAATACGTGGTCCGGTATATTTCATGCTGTATCTTATGTTGTTAAATGAAACGATTCTCAAATCCTATGTTTCTCTGATCAGACTTTTCAACACCACAGACATTAAAACCTTCAAGGAGAACTAAAACAACAACAACAACAAAAATGTTATCCCATGTCGTCGATAACTTTTGATTGTCACTTTATGTATAATGTTATACTTGAGGAGTTTGGGTTGTTAGAATCTCAAGGGTTGCATGTTGTATCTTTAGGAAAGATACTTAACACACAATGCCCCTCAGTCCACCCATCTGTAAAACGGGTACCTGATGTATATCGTTTGAAGTACAGTGGCGCTGCACTACATATGGTGACGCGGTCTGAAATGGCCACGCCAATTTCCCTTCTTGGGGGTCAAGGATGCTCCTTTATTTACTTTACTTATTTAACAATGAAATGCCTTGAATGTTAATGCGCGTCGTCACAAAATAATAATTAAGCTCATTTGTCGTGTTTTGTTTGTTTGTATACATTAACTTGCTTATGTAAATCGCAGTATACCAAGACTCGCGGACTGTGAAATATTTAAAAGCACCGACTTTCGGGCTGCAATCTTCTTCATAATACGATTATATAAACCTATCAGCCAAGCCACCATTCTACCGTAAATTCAGAGAACCCTATGAAGTGCCTGAAGCCAAAGACATAAAATCAATACTGTTGATAAGTATAGAAGAACGCCTTTAGTCAGTAACCAAAACTACCGGTCTTTGAGATCACTTGTCGGTCGACTACCTTCAGTCTCACCAGCCCGTTGGTTCTGCAGCCTCCCTAGTTTTGCCTTGAGTCTTTCTTCTTTGTTTCTTAGGTCTTTCCTCTTTGACTCTTGGGTCTTTCTTCTTTGACTTTTGGGTCTTTCTTTTTGGTCTCTTGGGTATTTCTTTTTTGTCTCTTGGGACTTCTTCTTTGACTCTTGGATCTTTCCTCTTTAACTCTTGGGCTTTCTTTTTTTTTTTTTTCTCTTGGGACTTTTCTCTTTGTCTCTTGGAACTTTCTTCTTTGTCTTTTGGGTCTTCCTTCTTTTTCGCATGGGTATTTCTTTTTTGTCTTTTTGGACTTATCTTCTTTGTCTTTTGGGTCTTTCTTCTTTGCCTCTTATGTTTTTCCTCTTCGTCTCTTCGGTATTTCTTCTTCCTTCCTTTGAGTTTTCCTGTAGTGCATGTTGCCTCTCAATCGGGAGATCTTTATGAAGAGTCTTGTTACTTCCATTTGCCAGACAAAAGAGGTGTAGAGCAAGTAGAGTAAAAAAAAAAACAACAAAAAAACCTTTACCTCATGTCATTTGAAAGATAAAAGAAAAATTGACAAATTTTTAACAGTACAAAGAGAACACAAAAAAACTTTAACTATATGTTAGGTGGGATCTTTTCATGGGATATGTTCAAAGGGTGTTAAAGTGATATTTTTTCCCTCTTTTACTACTTGTTCAATACGTCTTGCGCATGGCCAAGAGAAATAACAAAGTTGGTCTCAACAATCTCTTATTAGAAATGACTTTGCCGCGCCAACTGTGACCAAGTCAAGCCATACTTTTTCTCTACTGAGGTCAAATTCTGAAGCACATAGAGCCCGTTTCTAGAAATGTTCGTACCTGAACTTATTGTTGTCTGTTTGTTGGGAGTTTTCTGTGCGTTGTTTCCCCAAAGAGATCGTAAGATAGAAACCTAACAGCCAAGCCTCCAGTGTTCTATCATGTCATCCATTTTGTATGTAACAGGTCTTGTCACTTCCAATGTACTTTGACCATTTTTTAAAAAAATAACAGTTATTGTTTTTTAATGTTCACGAATGCTTTCCCAGGATATTAGAAAAACGATGGTAAACAATTTAACACTTTATCCACCGTTGAAATATAATTGCAAAAACTAAATGTGGATTTTGTAGAGACAGATGATTACAGGGAAAGTGGGCTATGTCAAATATATTCGTGCGATTAATGTCTTCTTGCCTAGCCCATCTCTCCCACATATCAAGCGTTTCCTATAAACCTTGACAAAACGCTTTATTCTGAAAAGTTGTTGGGGGGGGGGGGGGATTTTTTCTTTAAACACAAAGAGAAAGGGTGGTTTCAGTACGACGTGCGATCTCAATTTCAAAGAGGACGTAGGGAAATCATTGAACTAAAGTAAAAAGAACCCGTTTTTGTCATAGCACAGTAGATTTCTCTACGCGATTTAAGAGCTGTCTGCAGATTGTAGCGAGGGCAAAAATATTAGGACGAATGCTCTGTGACTTCAGGCAGTGTCTTTAGTTTTTTCAGCCTGGCTTACGTTATCTCCCCGACACATATTTCAACATCAAAAGATACAATACTATCCTATTGCTGCTTCACCTTTTCCTCAGCTGTCTAGAGGCATCCCAATGTTCAAGACAACTGTTCAATTCTTGTCGTATATAACACGTACATACGATAGATACTGTTACGCACAAAAACGTACACAAGACATACATAACGAAAAAAACATATATTATATCACTGGAAGTGTTCGTCCTTTTTTTTTTTTTTTTTACCTTTTTTTTATTCGTTCTCCTGTGCAACTCCTTTCTCTGTCTTGTTCCTTTGCTTCATGCTGTTGTAAATTTTCCTTCTTTTTTCTCTGTTTCTCGCTCACTTATTCACCCATTCCCTCACTCTCTGTTGATGCCACCCGGGCTCTCTTTGTTCTATTGATTTTAATGTTACAGAGAGTTTTACCATTCACATTTTTACTTTTGCTGTTGTGAGTCCCTGTCTGCCCCCGCCCCCTCCCTCCCCTGCCATCTCCCTTCTCTCTCTCTCTCTCTTTCTCTCTCTCTCTCATGCTCTGTGTTTCCCGTTGTTTTTCCTCACAACACTCACTCACTCCATGTAACCTGTTCTCCTTTTACTCTACTGATATTTACCGTTGCGACATTCTATCCATCCCCTCCTCCCCCTCTCTCTCTTTCTTCTCTCATTCTCTGTCTCACTCTCTCTAAGCCCACTCATTCCATGCCACCTGTTTACTTTTTCCTCCACTGATATTTACCGTTGCAACACTCTCTCCATCCCCTCCTCCCTCTCTCTCTCTCTCTCTCTCACTCTCTGTTTTTCCCGTTCTTTTTCTAACCCGACTCATTCCATGCTACCTGTTTACTTTTTCTTCCACTGATATTTACTATTGCAACACTCTCTCCATCCACTCCCCCCTTCCTTTTTTGTTGTTCTTTTTTCTCACCTCAATCACTCCGTACACGTTCCCTTTCTGTCCACTGACTCTATCCTTGCAAAACCCTTCTCTACTTTCATCTCCCTCTTCTCTTTCTTCTCTCTATTTTTCTTTCTTTCTCTCTCTCTCTCTCTCTCTCGCTTCCACTTTCACTCCACTAACACCACGCCACCCGTTCTCTTTTTGTTTCATTGGTTTCAGTGTTTCAAACTTCTCATTTCCTCCCTTCTCCGCTCTCTCTCTCTCTCTCACTCTCACTCTCTCT
>JBCAUA010042009.1:0-11915 GCA_038406235.1 Peronia verruculata
GGTGTTTTGAAGGAAGGGAAGTCACTCTGGAAATGCCAGTGCCTCGTACATTTTAATACTCACATGTTTTCTTCTTATTATTAGAGATTCGACTTAAGTCGAAGATGGCAGTGGTGACGCACCCGGAAGTTTTCGACAATTTTCGAACGTGGCAATGTAAGGGTTAAAGGGGAGGACAGCATCTGGATTGTTCAGTTTGGAGTAAAAATGTCGATTTCAGTTTTGTGTATACTTAGAAAGAGTTACCAGTTCTTTATCAGAATGTAGGTCCAAAATGTTCCTGTGACAAAAAGAATGTTTAGTACAGTTTTTTTTTTTTTTTTTAATAAATTGGGGGTAATTGAAATCAATTCCTTATCGTGGTGAGGGAAGAGATGGAACTGCCAACTCTTTTGTTTTGCCCCTGTTGATAACAGCAATTGCTGAATTCAATGGGGTCTTTCTGTTTCTACTGTGAAAAACAGTCATTTGGATGGGGAGCTTAGGCATTCAGCTTAAGTGAAAGAAGGAAATGTCTCATCAAATGGCAAATGTAGGTGCCAAGGCCACATTCAAGGCTCAGTAACAAGCCTTCCTGGAGGGCATCAGGACAGAAGGCTTCATATTTCATGAGCTATGGTTACTTTGATATCCTCTCTGCCAAACTGTAGAGTTTTGGGCATGCTGAAATTTTTTCATGGTGTTGCACAGTCAACAGTGGTGTTTTTTTTTTTTTTTTTTGTCTCCTCAAATATTTTCCAGCATATTGAATTATTCGCATTATATTTGGCTTTTTATTGTATTTCTTTTACTCGTCTAGAATTTTTTTTTTTTTTTTTGAAATGAAAATTATTTTTTTTTAATTTTCTTAATGAAAATAAATAAATGCTGATTTTGCACATATTTGACACCAGGGCTGATTGCATTTTTAAAAATTCATTAATTATCAAAGGGACTTCAATGTGCTCTTGTCACTTTTTAAATATTAAATGTTGGAAATGAGATGCAATGTTTAGAATGATTTGGTATGGATTAGCAGAGGAGATTGTAAAAAAAAAAAGAAAAAACACAAAGTGTCCAGTTTTCAAGGACATATTCTGACCTCTGCTGACTCAGACAAACATAATGCACAGTAAAATGATGTCAGATCAAAGGCAAAAAAAAAAAAAAAAGGAAAAAAGTTTTCAAGTGCTTCCTTCTTGAAGGTTACAAGGCTAACAAACACCAAAACTAACCCCCCGATCCCCACTCCTCCAAGGACTTGGGTAGAGATTGTTTATAACTGGTAGAATTTACTTAATTTACTTACATCTGCCTTTTCTACAGGAGCCAGTGGCAGTCAGAGACTTGGTATTGTTAGGATTAGATTGTCCAGCTTCAGGCTGGACACCAGCAGATGGACCCAAGGAAGAGATGGCTGACTATGTGGTTTCGTACTTAACATCCAAGGCAGAGATGCTGCAGGATTATTTCAGTCTGGAAATTGAAGTTAGTTCATGATGAAACAAGACCTTTATTGTCCTTTCTCCTTGTTTCTACTCATACAGACACTGTCACATTCTTTTTCTTTTTTTCTTCTCCAAGTCTATGGCCTTTGTGCCTTATTCTTGCCACTCAAATCAAGTTTATTCAGTGAAAATTATTTTCTTTCTTTCACACATCTTCACATTGTTCCTAGATAGAGCCAGTGTTTAATGCTAATCTTATCATTTTTAAAAAATTTTTTCAAACTTGCTTCAAAAATTCTTTTCTATCTCTGTTTTATCTTTCACAGCTTAAAGCCTCATGAGTTTGTGACTGAGGTCAGAATTTCATCTTTGTCATAATATTCAGTACTTGGCACTGAAGGAAATCAGTTAGAAATATTGATAGTTATCTCAAGCAGTAAAATGTCATCTTGTTGGAAATCATGTGTCCAGTGAGCAGCATGTTTCATCTTTAAGTTTATGGATGCATGTCAAGGAGGTAAATTGAATAATTACTTGTCATATATCCAAGTCTTTGTATTCAAAGTGGGTTTTTTAGATTTAGAACTGAAATTGTAGATAATAAAGATGTATATATTGCATTGTCACTTGTAAAAATACATATTAGAAAAGAGCCAGCATTCACCAGTGGAAAAACTAGAATGAATTTTTTTTCTTTTGACAGAACGGAAATTTAGTGACCCTTCCCATGCTCTTGGAAAACTACATCCCTCCGCTGGATGAACTTCCTCTGTATATACTGCGGCTAGCGACAGAGGTGAGTTCCATGTTTGGAAGCAACATCAACTCTTTTTACCCAAACTGATGACTCAGTTGTCACTAGGTTGGGGCATGGTTGACTAAGTAGTTGACATGTGGTTAGCCTCAAAAACTCCATGCTACATGGCCCTAATTGGAACCACTTCAAAACTAGAAAGCCCAACAACTGAAGAAGAAACGAATCTATCAGGACTATCTTGAAAAGCAGTAGAGTTGGGTTTGTTTTTTGTTTTTTTTTTAAATACTTTAATGAGATATACCTCAATTTATCAAATATATTTGAAGAGAATTAATTCCGGCACAAACAGAAAATTAAATGTTGGTAACTAGTTAGACAGTGTTACTAGTGTGAATGTGAAAGTCTCAGCATGACAATGAAATTAACAGATGTCAAATTAAATCTGTTTCTGGCAGCTTCGAATTAAATATTACATACTTACTTCTACGTCCTTTCTATGTGTGAAGAAATTTTTTGAGACAAAAGTACAAAATACGAAAGTCAGATGACATACCAAGGTTCTTTCTTGACACATGATAAGAAGAGAGGGAAAAAAGAAAAACACTAGAATTCCATCTGCTGTTTTTGCAGGCATTTCTATGTGTCTTTTTCTTATGAATTTCAGTCCTGTTTTAGAATTTATTGAATTTGTAGTTAATGGGCATTATTTTCAAATGTTTCATTTGAGTCTGCTCCACGATGTTCAAGCATGTTCCTCAGTTTTTAGTAAAAACTGTGCTTTATTTAATGTTCAATTCTTTACCCTGATGAACTTGAAGCCTACTACCCAGTGTTCGGGGCAGACTTTGCCATTCTGAGTTCCCTGTTGTCCAGTTTTCCAGGCAAAGCCTAGCACCTGAGATGAAAGATACTCGTTGCTACAAACAGGCACTCCCTCCTACGAACTATTGTACTTGAACTGAAAGTTTTGTTGTTCTGAATTTTCATTTCTGTGTGTAACTATCGCTGGCTACCTGCGGGAACCTAGGAAACAGAACAGCAGGTGGGCCAGCCAAGGTTCAAAAGGGTAAGGCTTATGTTGGAAATAGGAGCAATGCTACATGCCTGTTGATATGCAAGTATCTGTTGTTTTGTTGTTACCAGTCCTCATAACTTAAAAGGATCAGTGGTCTGTGTCTTTATTACCTTGGGCATATTTATGTATATGTATTCATAATGTTGTAGGTGAACTGGGACTCTGAGAAAGAATGCTTTCAAACATTCTGTGAGGAGACAGCTCAATTTTACGCCGTGAAAAAAAGCATGGTGGCATCCTCAGAGGACAAGGAAAACATGGTGAGTTGTCTCACTTTGTAGCCCACATAGTTACGAAACATAAACATGTTGGAGTAAGCGGGGAGCAAGTTTTAACGTTGTAGTAAATCAAAATATTAATAAATTTTATTTTGTCTACGCCTAAACAATTGCAGTTTGACACCATGGAATGAAGAGTTGAGAGCTGAATTTATTTTCTAAACCAAAAAGTTTTTTGCTTTTTATAGAAATATACAGGGCAGACTTATGAGTGAAACTTTATCTGAGCGATTATTGCCTGAATGAAAGTGCTTCTTAGAAAATTTCAGGTTCAGTTTTGACAAAACATACTGAAAAATGAATTAACTCATAAAACTGAACACATTAATGTTCGAGGAGGCAAGAAAGAAGTTAAGAGCCACTAGACTGATGATTTTATCATCATATCAATGGTACCAGTAACTGTCACAAACCGCCTAAGTCTAAAATTACAACTTTCAAGAAAAACAGGAAAACCTCATTTTGACAACTTTATAATTTCTTTCAGAATCAAAAGAATGTGTTACTTTTATCTTTAACTTTCAATAATTATTATTTTTATATGTTCAAAACAAAGTTTTCAATCCTAATCCATATAATCAGGCATACTTGGTTTGTTATAAAAAAAAAAAAAAAAAGAGGATGCAGAGTGACAGACTTTTCTTCAAATCAACTCTCATATGATTTGTAGCGCTTCGCTTTCAACAGTGAAATTAACTGAGATACATGATGTATGCATGTCAGAAAATAAGACATGCACACTTTGCACAGTGCTGTATATTGTAGTTTGAGGCCTATAAACATACCATATAAAAGCATGATAAAAGCGGATTTTCAAGAGATATTTTAGAATAAAAATAAACGACCTTATTTCCGATTCATACAGTTTGAGGCTGTTACTGTCAGTAGTCTACAAAAGTAGTTAACTGGCAGTGTGAAAAGTCAATGTATGTTCTCTTGAACTCCAGCCACGGATAAACTTGGAGAAAGACTATCTTTGTTATCATAAATCAAATTAATGGTCTCAATGTGAGATTATATAAAATTTTTGCACTACTTTGAGTCCTATTATGGGTTGTAGACCATTACCAATAATCATTTACAGTGGAACTTGCGAATGATGACAGTGTTCTGACAAATATACAGGATTGTCTCATTATTTCAGTAAAGCAAGAAATAAAGATTTAGTCAATTTTATTTGTTAGAGAAAATAACAATGTTATGCATATCATTTTTACATGCTTACATTCCCATTTGGTAAAAGCATGCCATATTTGTTTGTAGCAGC
The DNA here is from genome assembly GCA_038406235.1 of Peronia verruculata. NCBI lineage: Eukaryota > Metazoa > Mollusca > Gastropoda > Systellommatophora > Onchidiidae > Peronia > Peronia verruculata. Next base: position 4,805 of record JBCAUA010042009.1, read on the forward strand.
ATATCTTGGCGTTGGATTTTGATATTATTGATTTGGATTTCTTAGACATTTTAACTTTTATTGGGCATCTGCTCAGATTTTTGTATCCCTTTTTGCTCCCTTACCCCTGTGACTGATGGTCACATGGAGCAGTTTCAGGGTCATGGGAAGCCCAATACAGCTGCCACATCTTCTTTTAAAAATGAAAGTGTCTTGGCCCTTGTTGTGACAGTGCGTACTGTGCTATGAAAGAAATGGGCCAAATTATGCTCTCACAAGACTGGGGGGAATTTCATTTTAGAGGTTATGAAAACTTTCGCTGTGGTCAGTGTCTGCAGGGTCTATTTCTGGCACTGGAGCTCCTGATATTAGTGACGGAGGGCATAATCAAAACTTTTCTGCACCATTTGCCCTTACAAAATGAAATATTGTTGATCTGTTATTGATATTAAGCATTGGCTGAGCCTGGAACGGCATGTTAGAGGTATTGGTCAACCATGGAATGACCACCCTTTCAAGGCCTTAAATGGATATCAATTTGTTTTGTATTTGCAAAAGGCATAACTTTCAAGTCCAAAAGACAAATTTTTCTTAGCAAAAACCCAGTTTCCCTCCCCCCCCCCCCCCCCAAAACTGTATTGTACTGTAGACTATCAAGTGCCCTCAAGAGTGACCAATTACAACCCATGTAGTAGCTTGTAGGCAGGTGGACAGACAGCATGTATGTGGCTAACTCCATGGTGTATTAGACAAAGGGCTACCAAAATGGGTCGTGTTCAAACAAAATTTCTCACTAAACCGGTAATAGATGTTTTTGGTTTTCAGCAGTCATTCAAGTACAAGTAGTTTCTTGTAAAACATACAGCAAGAAAAAAAAAATAATAGGGATTTTGAAATTTTGTCACTATTCATGAATTCTCGTATCTGGTGTCATTCATCAGGAGGTTACACGGTAATTATGCCTTATCAAAATCTTCTTAATTATTTCTGTGATAATTCCATTACAGGAAAGCCAAACAGATAAAGACTCTGTGTCAGACAACAAAGAACATGACTGGCGATGGACAGTTGAACACACAGTGTATCCAGCAATGAGGCAGAGTCTGTTGCCACCGGTACACACTGAAAGCGACCGTAGTGTTATACAGCTTGCAAATCTGCCGGATCTGTACAAAGTGTTTGAGAGATGTTGAAGGTTTCTGTATGAATTTTGTTGACTGACTTGTTACACATGTAGTTCTAGTTTATTGTCTGATGGAGCACTTAATTGAAATAAAAAATCTTTTTTTTTTTTCATAAAAATTATGTCTTTATGTGTCTTTTTTTTTTTTTTTTTTAAATTAGAATCCTTATCTAACAGGAGCATCAGAAATGAGTTTAGATAAACTAATACTGTTATTAGTGTAATCAAATAAACCATTTTGTTGGTTCACGTTAGAAATTTACATTCTTTTTTTTTTTTATGCAATAAGAAATCTAACATTATTGACAGAAATTCATTTAAAAAAAAAAAAAAAAAAGAATTCTAAAAATACATCAAAATACAGTACTGATATTGCAATGTATTGTAGATAGGCTTGGCTTTTTTTAAACTATTTTGATTGAATTTGGCAAGTCCAGATTAGAGGAAAGCTGTGGAGAGAAAAAAATTGACTTCTTCAAATGGTTGCCATGGCAATGCTGCCGTCTTGGATTTTGGCATCTCTAAAATGGCTAACTTCAAAATCTATCTTGCCCCGAAATTTTAACGAAACTTTGGAGAACTTAATGTTTGACACAATATCTAGAAGGCTACATGCTTCCAGCCCTTTGCTTTGCATGCAAAGAAAATTTTCTAGAAATTTTTGAAAGTGCCGTGTAGCAAAATTTCAAATGTCGCCATTTTTTCATACTAAGAACATTTTTTAAGACAATTTCATACTAAGAACATATTTTTCTCAAAAGCTTAACAGAATTGGACGCACATTGTTTCTCGGTCTTGTTGTGAAAATGATGTGTGCCAAATTTGGTTAGAATTGGTTTTAAAATAAAAAAGTAGATAGCAAAATACAGACCCCCCAGGGTTTTTAGAAAAAACCGATTCAAGTTTTTTTCATGGAGAGTTTTTTTATTAGGCTTTTAATAGTTCATTGTAGAGCACCTGCCACTGATAACCCGTGTCCCACGGAGGCCTCAGGTATATAAGTAGGTTCCCTGCTCCCACCTGCAAGCAGTGAAAGCCCACCATCGGTGGGATGTCTCCCATGGGCCTTCACATTCCAGGGATGACATCTTTTCTCTCTCTCCTTGCTCTTGTCTCCTCTCCCACTCTCTTTCCTCTACTCTTCTTGACATGTAAACATATTATCTTACTGTGTTTTGGGTCAATATAGCTGTAATAAATGCTGATATGCTGTTAAACCCCAACACAAACAAACTGATAACTTGCCTTATCAGCAGTTTTTTTTTCCCCTCTGAGTGGTCATCCAATGTCCACCCTGGCACTGGGGCGCCTGATATTGCTAGAACAGGCCTTAATATGCACTCTTTGCCTGCATAATGAGAAAAAGTGATGATTCATCACTGCATGTGGCAGCCAGCAGGAGCCAATTCTAGTTGACTGTAGGCTGGGACATCCGTTGAATGACCATGGGTCAAACTCAACCAAACATGTTAGAATGGACATATCCACTTTTTGATACCATTTTTGTACTGAGAAAACAAAAACCCAAAATCGCTTTTTTTTAAGCAAACTCAAGATTTCAGAGCCCCACCCCTAGAGTTACTTGTGTGTCTACCAGGCCTGCCTACTCAACACTTTGCTGTACGGGAGCGAGTCTTGGACTACATATGCCAGCCAGGAGAAGCTGCTCAACAGCTTCCATCTATGCTGCCTCAGACACCTCCTTCAGATCAAGTGGGAAGAGGAAGTGACAAATACAGAGGTCCTCCAGTGCGCCGGCATCCCAAGCCTGCTTGCACTCCTCAACCAGAAATGCCTCAAGTGGCTAGGCCACGTTCACTGCGCTGCATGGTCGACGGGGCATCCCAAAGGACATGCTATATGGGGAGCTGTGCCAGGGCTCTCGCCCTACAGGAAGACCGCTGCTCCAGTTCAAGGACATCTGCAAGCAGGACATGAAGACAGGCGACATTGACCCCAACACCTGGGAATGCTCTGCCGACAACTGTCAGTTCTGGAGAGCCACTGTCAGTGAGGGAGTGAAGCGGGCAGTTTGCAGACAAGAGGGAAAGGAGAAAGGCAAGGGCAGCCTCTGTGGCACTGTCAACGCCCTTTATCTGCAACATCTGTTCGTGAGACTGCCACTCAAGGGTGGGGCTCCTCAGCCACTCCAGAAGATGCCATCCCCAAATCTAGCGCTACACCATCGTCTCTCGAGACGTACAGATGCTGACGACGACTGCAACTTGTGTGCTGCATCAGAGAATTATATAGAAGAATTAACCCCAACATGCATCGCCATCAGAGATCAGGGCCTCAAAGCAGTTCAAAAACACAGCTCTGATTTCTATTTCTTTTTAAATCATCTGTAGTATTCTTGGTGTAGATTTATTAACATATATTCATATGTTAAAATCATATTAGATTTAGCTAGTGGTAATAATAGCAATGACTGCATAAAATTAGTCTAATTCATAATTGATTGGGGGGAGGAGTCTTCAACTTGGAATTCATTTTTGAGAGATTATTTTAACCATTGCCATCAAATTCGGCATGATCAAAGTTAGGAAAACAATAGAAAAAAATTTGAAATCACTCATGGTTGCCATGGCAGTGGCAGCCATCTCGAATGTTACTCCTCAATAATAACATTGCTGTAAGTAGGCTTCTACACTTTTCAACTGATTTGCTTGAAAATTTGCATACATTTTTCAAATCGGTATCTAAAGATCATCAGAAGGGATTTTTGATAAGTGGCTCAAGTTTTTATTACCGAAATTTTTTAAATCAGTACGTAAAAAAAAAATCATGGATTTTGCAAAAATTTGACCCTACAATCTCAAATTTCTAAAAAAATTTAAAACTAAAGGTTATCAAAATCCCTCCTGATCATCTTTTTGTATAGTTTTGTTCTATGGTCATGGCAGATTTCATGGCAATTGCTCCATAAATAAAAAAAGTAGATAGCATATTTGTGCTAAAAATACACATTTTGAGAAAAACGCATCTCAAGTTTTTGTTTGCTTAAAGAACAACCGTAAAGAGCTTTTGATTGGACTTTCAACCCCAAAACATGTTTGTTTCACCTACTAGATGTATTTTTTTTTTTGTCTTCTCCTGTGCGCCTACTCCAATTTTTCCTCCGTTTTCACTTCCCTACCCCCATCAGCAGAAGGGCTTCAGTGAAGTCATTCTACTATGGTCCAGAGAGGGCTGCATATGGCTGCCATATCTTTCAAGAGCGTTTTCACCCTTCCTATGACAGATAATCCACTACTGCACTCTGAAACAGCAGAAACATGGCATATTTTACCTTCATTAGACTGTGGGAAGTCTTTTTCAGAGAACGTTTTCACTGATATTCGGTTTGGTCAGCACCCTAAATGGTCAGTCTGTGTCCACCCGTGGCACTGGGGCTCCCGATATTGGTGAAGGAGATCATAATAAAGTCTCCTATATGCAATTTGCCCGTACCCAGCAAAATAGTGATATCCTATCACTGAGTAAAGAGCCCCAAATGAGCAAGAGCCTGGATGGCAGAGGTCGGTCAACCTTTGTTTGACCACCCTCCCCACAACTTAGAATGGACATATCAACTTTCTAATATCATTTTTATATTCAGCAGAGACCAAACTTTTAAAAGAAAACAAAAACCCAAAATCGAATATTTTGAGCAAAAACCAAATTTCAGCCCCCACACCTTAAAGGCAATCATTAAGGGTTAGCAACAACTGAATAAAAAAACATTGACAGACAATCCAAACACATGTAGCACAATCGAAACAAGGGAAATATTGTTAAATGATCTCCACATGAAACATTCTCTTGCCTGAGACAGCAACCAGAGTTGTTGCCCAGCTCCAACCTCATTGTAATTAGATGAAAAATGCAAAATACACAAACACAAACCAACACAACTCTGATTAATTCTTTATTTATTTCTTAAAAAAAGCAACACTGTAAGTTAAGTAGATTTTTCTGCAATAGATTTTTACACCAACACCTGATTTAACATTATTTTGGACCACAATAATGAAGTTCTCATGCGACAAAATGAGAAATAATGCAGGGGAAATAAATGTCAGTGACAAATCTTTTGCAAGTTTAATCCCAAATGAATGCCACTGGGACTACAGAAGTGTACGAAGTTTTTGGTTATTATACTTATACATGTAGGCCTAAAAAAAACATCATGCCTTTCTTCAATGTAGTGGACTTTGTTATATAGCGAGGCCGCTGCCTGTAACTGGTGTTTATCTGGCTTTGAAATGATCTTTCTTTGCTCTGAGAGCTCCCATCACTTTGACAGGATCTGTTTCTCCAGTGTGCTGCTGAACCGAAGATACCCTAAAGACAAAAAGTGTTCAAACACAGTATCATTCATATGAATATCTACCATTAAATACACCAGCATCAGTCCTCATCCTTATGTGGGCCAAGAGTCATTCATGTTTTTTAACATAAAGTGGTGATTCATATTTTTACTATGTGAGCAATCATGACATCAGATTTTCCATTTCAGGGAAAGACTGCGTTAAGATGTGTAGCATCGTGTGTGTGTGTGTGGGGGGGGGACACCACTGGAAGCAGTGGAATATGCATCCTCATGATCCTGACTAATTAATTGGGTCAGATGTCATCTATAAAAAGTAGCCCCCTTTCTCTGCTGACATGTGAGGACAGCACTTATAGCTGGTTCAGTGTGTGAATGAGCTGAGCCTCCTGACTGACTGTCATTTACAATTACAAGGGGATGACTTTTTTGATGGGTAAGTTGATTGATCTAAGTCCTTTTCTGAAGGATTCCATGGATGAGGAGAGATTTCTCGACACCAAATTTCAAGAATCTGGTGGGTTTTTTTTACTCATGGGCACAGATAAAAAAAATATGCATTTTACTTACATATGACACACGCACACACACTCATGTACTTGCACGTTAATCTGAGACAAAAATAGAAAAAGATTTCTAAATTTAACAATATTGTAGAATACCGGTACCTTTGTTTTCAATTATTTATTTAAGATGGACAAATGAAAGTTACAAAACTGCACATGAATAAGAGCACATTATCAGAGTCAATTTCTCTGTTTTGGGTTCATGAATTTCTGCTCCTTGCTCTAATTTCTGCTGACACAAATCTGCCATAAATGTACTCTGACTATCACCAATAATGTTTGTGTATAAAAGTGCAAGGTGGTAGGAAACATGAGAGATTTCTACTTCAGTTTTAAGCCAGCACAAGATGTGGGAGGGTGGTTAAATTATGCCAATTCATGGTGGGTAAATTAAGGTGGGGAAAAACAAGAAACAAATGTTGATGAAAGGACCAGTCAAGAAGCCACCAGTCATTGTGAACACCCCTTCTCTCATGTACTGAAGTTCTGCACTGACCAATCACTGTCATAAATTACTTAACCCCACCTCATTTTGAGTGTTTTAAGGGGCTGCTGATGATTATTTTCACTGGTACCTAGTTGTTTTTTTTTACTCAACAACTGGTTTACCACACAATGCACTCCGAATATAAGCACACTCCGCTCACAACTCACAAGCACGCTTTCGTCCCATGGCAGATTTTTTACTATATAATTTATGTAAGCACGCTCACTCCGCATACAAGCACGCCTAGTGAAAACTGCAAGTGAAAATATATGAGCTACAGTGGACCCTCCGAATTAAGACCCTCTCAGTTATGACTTCCTCTCGGTTACGACCTAAATTGTATGACGGAACATTTTTTCTATATGAAGGACCGCCGAGTAGGGACTTCCTCCCAAATGCGACATACAACCCACTCTGAACCTCTTTTCTGTTATACCGTCACTCCGAATTGCGACCCACCCGCATGTTTTGAGCCCATTCTTTGTCATCCATCAGACTTATTATAGTGCATACCGTAATCAACGCGAGCCTCCCGACTCTCAAGTCTAGTGGCCACACCCGCATGTTGGGGGGGGGGGGCAGTG
>JBCAUA010042030.1:0-25987 GCA_038406235.1 Peronia verruculata
CGTTTCCCTTTCAGTGTGTACAGAACGTTTTGCTCTGCCTTAAGTAGAAATTGAGATATTGGCCATTAAAGACAATGAGGATGACCTGTTGATGCAGCTGAATTTAGTGAGAAAGTGGCCGATCACTTTTGTTAATCCACAGTTAGATCATGCCGTTTAACTATAATTTTTTGGCTTCTACTCAATCTATTCCATCAAATTTAACTCTGGAATGCATTTTTGGATTGATAAAGACGGGATCTGTAAAGAAAAAATTGTGCTAAATATTCAGTCACTTCTGAAAAACACATGATTTCTCCGATACCCTCGGTTTGACGAGCACCTGATTTCATCGTGTCATGTTTCAAAATTTGGCATACCTCTGCGTTCTGTTTCCTTTCCTACAATACCTCACTAACATGTGCCTTGTGTCTCAATACTGCAAGGTCAAGGTGGCAATACATGGATGCCTAGCTAATCTTCACAATAGAAATTGGGCAAATTATCAAACCAAATAGGCTATGGAAGACAAAGACGGAGGCACTAATTTTCTCATTTGTTATGCCTAAGAAAAATAAGCCTTTAGTTATGTGTTTACCTCTTGCCTTGACTCGGCATCACAGGTAAAAGCAGACACCGCCAGGGCTACCTTGGCCTGAACATTTGTGTTGCTGAAATAACAAAATTGTAATATATAGTTCCGACTATTACAGAGTATTGACTCCAGCTATCAAGAAGCAGACAAACGTAGTGCTCAAAGGGATATCTGTAGGATGAATATTTACAACCATGACTTACCGATTGTTCTCTTCACACAGTTACCCAATTTCCAGTTTCTGACACACCAAATTTCAGAGACTGAATTTTTCTAGAGAACAAAAATCACAGACATTGAGTCTATAGCCAACTTGATCTTGGTGACAATTCAAACTGTATATTGAGCATAAGCTTTTCCTATGTCAAAATCATTTCTAACCCATAACATTTCCCAGATGAAGTGCAGGGGGTTTTCTCACTGACAGGACACAAATGAGGTGATCGGCTTATCTATATGAATGAGGAAATGTTCTACCACTTAAAAAGCATAATATTTTTTTCCTGAATTTAATGAAATTCAAGAACAAAACAAACTGATGGGATATCAATATATTTACTGGTCTAAGAAGCGCCAGAATAGTTGAGAAGCAATGCTGATGTATCAGCAACAGGACGCAGGGAGATAACTGTAACTTACAACAGCCACTTACTTCGATCGTAAGGGGTCGATGAGGGACAAGACAACCCCTTTGGCTTGCGCCTCGACACGTAGTCCCTCGTCCTGCGCCATGTTGGTGAGGGCGCAGGCTGCGTTGGCCACAACTTCCTCTCGGACTTCTTGTAGACAAGAGACAAGGGCATCAATGCCTCCCAGGTTACTCACCTCACTGGAAACAAAATGAGAACTTTTTCAGGAGAAATAACAGCTAAAAGCACACCTGTGTATTAATAACTGATATATATAAAATTTCATTCAATAACAAAAATTGTTTCCATCTCAAAATCTGTAACAGCACGACTTGAGAGTCTTACAGTAACTTAATGTACATGTTTCCCAATAAACAACTGTTTATAGAAGAACTTTCATGTATCAAAATACTGCTTGTATAACTTAGACCAGTCTCCTGAGCTGATGATTCCAATTTTCAATATTCATCATTTCTAAATTCTGCAATATTCCTATTCACTACATTTCCAGATAAGAATTCACTGTGGGTAAATCGCAGACAGTACGTTATTTAACTTTATGTTTATTTTTGCCCAGCACAGCTAAGTGTCTCACTGGCAGTTGGCGGAGTTGGCGGTGGTCAGGTTTGCGACGGCCAGTGCTGCTGCTTCTTTCACATCTCCGTTATCTGAACTGAGGAGTTTCACGAGGGGAGGGAGGCCATCTGTCGAGACCAGAGCAAAACAAAAATGCTAAGCAAAGTTTACTTAAAAGTACTAGAGTCTTGATAATGTAAGACATGCCTTCAACTGCCTAAACAACATCCCATTTATATGAGCTTTGCCATAGCAATGTCACATACTGGCAATGTATAACAACCTTACATGCTCAATGTGAGGTATGGAAAAGAACTTTAGATCTCAGGACTGTGACATATAATAATTATCTTTAATACTGTTGACACCACAGAAACAGAGGAGAATGGATGAATATCATAATCGTAGCTGCCACAAATCTGGCACTAGAAGAAAGAGACTATTGGAAAAATATAATGAACTACAACAGAGCAGTACCCTACATTCAGCAGATGAATAGTAAGTATGGACTCCTAACCTACCTATATTTCCATATGAACAAATCAAATGCTAATCATAGATCACTATTGTGCTGATTCTTACCCCACTCCTTGATTGCATCTCGGGCACTAAGGTTCTCACTGATGACAGCCAATGCCAAGGCCGCAGATGCCTGCACGTCCGCGGAGTCCACGCTGAGCAAATGAATCAACATCTTCTCTGCCTCCTGGTCGTGCAGTAACTTGCGATTCTCAGCTGGAATTGTAAGCAAGACATATTACAGAGATAAAACAAAATGCTACAAACTGTACTAGGTGAAATCCCAAGAACCTGTGTAAGTGTGAAACTTGTGAGCAAGAGATTCTGATATGTGACTAAAGGGAATTCTCTTGTTTTCTTTCAGTCAAAGACATGGACATAATTTGTGGTAAAAAGGGGAGCCAAGCAAATAAAGAAACAGACTTGCTTTATTTTTTTGCTTGTGCTGAGATTTAGCAGTACATCAGCATGATTATCGTTATATTGTGCCAAACACGGTGACAACATTTACAAGTCAAAGGGCTGATCACTGTATAAATATAAAAAATAAATTTGCTGAACAGATGATGCATCTACAAGTTATAAAAGAAGTATCAAAATGTATTTATAAATATGAATAATCAAAGATTATACAGTAGAGCTAATTAAGACTGACATATGTGAATCTGCAGCTTCCTGTGTGGATTGGCGCATGCCTACCAAGTTATGAATTAACATTATGCATCCTTTAATGGATCTAGTTTTTCATGAGACGAATTCCCATAGGACTTGTCTCTCATTTTGGGCTGTCTGGTACTAATGAAGTAAGATAAGACTATTCCAATACAACTTCAGACCTATTTTCTTTTATATCGGTCTTTCAGTCCTCTGGGGAGATTATCTCGGCCTACTCAAATCTTCTCCTGCACTCTCCTCTCTTTTTCTGTAATCTCTCTTTCTATTGCATTTTTTTTTCTCCTTTACATTTTCATTTTTCAATAAGAGGATATTTCTACTACAGGTTTATTAAGCTTTTTACCTTTCCATTCAACAACAACTCAATCATCTTTCCGGTTCTTTCTATCATTCTCTCTTCTCTCTCTTCCCTTAGAGATAATCTTCACCAGGAGTTTGAAAAAAGTATGAAGTGTTTGTGCGCAAAACACAACAAACACCACTTTTGAAAATTTTGAGATATCCCCTTCAGAACTGGGAAAGGCGATAGTGCTATATGGTAAGAACTTTCCTTTTCACCAAATGCAAGTTTTCCTTCCCAAAAGTTTTCAGAAAATTCTATCTCTTAATGATAAATTGCTAACTATTTGAGACCAAACCGTCATCTTTCTCTAAATGGCAATTTTGGATATGTCTCCTTTTGCCCTGAAACCCCTTGTAATTAGAATGTAACATCTCTCTTCCCTTTGGGTGCCAGCCCCAATGTCTCGGCAAGCACCAGTTTTACCCGACTGTTGAAACTCACCACTCCTGGCTGATCTGGCGATAGCTTTGGCTGCACACATCTTGACATCAGGTAAAGTGGGGATGATAGTGTCGCCTCCCACCGGGGCATCGTCCTTCAGGTCATCCTCCTTCTTACCTTTGCCTGGAACAGCATTGAAACGAAGGGACAAAACTGAACAAATAAAAACATAGTTGTATTGTTTTCAGATGAAATGTTAAAGTCAATTATCTTTCTTCTTTTTTGTGTGTGTGTGTGTGGATTTGATGCAAACTTTCTCCGTTTATTGGGTGATGGCATTTTCTAGACAACAAGCTGAAAAAAAAATCTTGGTCTCGAAAGTGACATAATGTATCGGCTGAAACAAATTGCCACATCAGTGATACATCTGGTTCATATCAGTTCTTCATTATCAATATCTTCATACTATGCATCAATTAAAAAAAGAAAGGTTAAAAAATTTCCAAGCAAAATATGGAGATGATTTTATGTTTTTCACTTTTTAATTATTTCTGAGGCATAAGTATGAAGGAGCTGTATAGTAATGATGTATTCATACATTTTGTTTCGCTTCTTTACTATTAGTGCTAAAAAAATGCAACCTATTTAGAGTTTTACATTTTTCTTTTGTAATTTATCTATCTATTTTACCACTATTATCATTTTTTTTTTTCCTTCAACTAAAATAGTGAACAATAACTTGATGAAAACAGATTTATCTTTCCTTTCATTCTTTCATTCTATAAATGTTAAAATGAATATAACTTTCAATACACCAAAAAATCCTGACTAAGCTACTGACCCTCTTTTGCACTTTTCTTGCCTGCCCTTGACCCTCCCTTCTTGTCAGTTTTCTTGGTGTCATCCTCGGGTGGAGGTGTATCGGTGATCAGTGCCACCAATCGTTTCAGTCCGCCATTTTCTTTCAACAGCTGTTGAAGTATAATTTGAGTATCACTTAAATGGTTTCATGCTGAGCTCGGTCTCCAGAAATATTTTCTCATGATAGTAAAGGAGCCAGAGACCTATCAACATCTGCATCAACACTATATCATCAAAATAAAATAAAGCATCATTTTTATATTCACCAATGGATGGGATTTTTGGTGAAATGGTTAAATTTTGAGTTAAATGCATATGCATGTCATTCCAGTTGGATATCTGATAAACATTTTAAAAGTTATTTGCATTAAACAGGACAATTCCTTGAGATTATGTGGATTTTTGAAAATACATGTATTGAGAAGTAGTGCAAGCTAATCTGAGAAAACTGTGTTAGGAGCTTTCTTTCCATTTCAAAAATATTCTTTATCGCAGGGTTTTTGCACTGTGTTACACCGTTAATTGCTGAAGATATTAATTTTTAATGCATGGGGACACTAGGAATGAAGTTGACAATTGACATCGCTATCAGTCTTGAGCTGGGAAATGACAACAGAGAGCATACCAAAATGACACATAAGAATATCAATCTATGGGCAATTTTTGACATAAAAAAATATAAGTCTATAGGCAACAGGAATGATAAATGGTTGTTTTTTTTTCACTCACAGCTTTTCTCGTTCACTAGGAGGAGCGTTATATATATATCATTTATGTTAGCCACGAATACATACTAGACTGCCAGTCAGCAGGTACTAAAGTATTGGTGATAAGCATGAAAAGAATTGCCTTCGAACTCCAGAATTTGTTTCTCTCATAGGGAAAACATAATATGAGACACGACACAATGTAATCAGGCGTTCGTCAAACTGAGGCAAACAGAGAAATCATGTGTTTCTCAACAGTAACAGAATTTTTAAGTAATTGTTTTTTCTTCACAGGACCTCCCTATATTAATATAAAAATGCATTTCAGAGTTCAATTTGTTGAAAGAGATTGAGTAAAAAAAAAGCCCAAAAATTGTAATTAAATTTAGCAGCATGGGCAAAGAAAGATTAATAAAGATTTACAAAAGTGATAGGCCATTTTCTTACTAAAGTTCAGCTGTAGCAACAGGTCACCCTCATAGTCTATAATTGCCTATATCTTGGTTTCCACTTAAGGTAGAACAAAAAGTTTTTCACACACAGGAAGGGAAACAAATACACTGAACACTGCTACCAATAACTCCATAAGCTCAAAATATAATGAGAGCCTGATTCTATCATGTCACATCTCTCATCTCATATGTAATTTATGTCACTGGGCACACCCACCTCCAGACTCTCTGTGTCCTCCAGTAGATTTGACAGGACCATTACCACCATCACATGCAGGTCACTCAGAGTCGGCTGAGCTAGAACATCGAGCAGTCGTGTAATGGCCTCAATCTCTCTCAGCACTCGGCGGTTCTCCGCTGAAAGTCACATTTGATCCAAGTTTTTTATGTCATCTCAGAAGTTTAGCCATGTATCTCTATTCTGTGACAGTAACTGACCTTAAATGTCTATGCTCCCAGGGCAAATGAGTCAGAAGTCGAGGAGGGTGATTTAGAGTCTACGACTGTTTTTTATCTTTTTAATTATTTTCCAACTAAGATACAAAAATTTTTAATTTTTTCAGGTTAAAAAGGTTGAACTTTCATTTCGTGAAAACAAAAACAAAAAAATTGGTATCTCAATCAGAAAATAGTTAAAAACAGTGGAAAATGGTGGTAAATTGTAAACGCCCACAGCAACGTGTAAACTCATTTACCCTGGGTGCAAGACATATTTGTCTCAGTCATCATTATGTTTAGCAATGTTTACTTACTGAATGAGCTCACTGTGAAATGAATTCTTAAATTGTTAAGAGAATAGTCCAAGAAACTTACCTCCATGTTGGACAGTGATATTAGAGTCTTTATAATTATAATTCCTGCCTTTGCAATGGAAATACAATGTATAATAAATCTAAATCTATATCTAGAATTGCTTGCATTAGATCTATACATGACATTCTCTACTTGGTGTTCATTTCAATTTGTCAAAATATTAAAAATGCCAATTCTGTGGAAATAAGTGGGGCATGGCTCACAAATGAAGATGGATATATAAATGATAAAACAATGTTGATACACACCATCTTGAGTGAGTCTGTCGAGTGTCAGCAGAGCTAATCTCTGAATGATGGCATAGTCTGATTTGATCAGGTCCAACACAGGCTGTAAACCTTCAAAGTCACGAACCATGGCTCTGGCTTGATAGTCCTGTCAGAGAGTATGGAGACAAATTAGAGCAAGCAAATATGTCTTGCGCCCAGAGAAAATGAGTCGGAAGTCACTTCAGGCAATCACGAGTCACGGCCGTTTACAACTACTTTACAACTCGGATACCAAATTTTCCTTTTGAGATTTGAAAAGGTTGTAATTTTGTTTTGCCAAAACAAACAAAAATTTTGGTATCTCAGTCGGAAAACAGTTAAAAATGGCCATACCTTGAAATCTCTCTAATCAACTTTTGACTCATTTCCTCTGGACAGGAGACATATTGTTACTCTTGCCATGTAGGACAAGCTCTTTTGACAAGGGAAATTTACAGTAATGTGACGTGAGAGTGACGAAATGTGTATTGTGAGATGCAAATATCAAGGATGTCAATCAGCTCAAGATATGTTTGTAGACATCTTAAAATCTGAACCATTATAGTCAAGCGAGGCTTCATTCAGACATATTCTGATGGAGAAAAAACATAATTCCCTAAACTATTTTATTCGCCAAAAGATCATGACTTTTTTTTTTTTTTACCAAAAACTGAAACTTCCAAGATTCATGGGAGAGTTTTCAGAAAATTAAACTGAACTGTTCAGCATTAAAATAACGGAAAATAACGAAATTATTCTAGGCAACATAATTCTTCAACAGCTGAGCTAATCAACAATCATCTAAATCACACAGAGTCTCAGTTCTCTGGGAAAATAGTTCATGCTGTGCATTAGAGATAGAAATATAAGAATCAAAATAAAATTATCTTTATTATGAGAAATATCATCACGATCCAACATCTTCAATAGTTTTCAGATGCATGCATAAAAACTTGGAATAATTATTTCATTATAAACTAAACATAATACACAAATCCCTCGTTTATCATGGGTGTTAGATTCCAGGACTGCCTATGGTAAGTGAAAAACTGCAAAGTTGGCACTATATTTTTTTTTTTATTTACTTACATTTTTAACCTTTATCAACTTTCCCCATACTGTTATCAAACCCTCTCTCTACTGTGTATTACCCTTCCCCACACTCTTATAAACTCATAAAATGGAAATTTAAATATTTGATTTATTACAGCACACCTCAGAATATTGCGGGAAATACCCAATGCAGAAATATAATTATATACATATGAAAAAAAAAAAAAACGGCGATGCAGTGAAGCTGGTGAACTGTGATGTAGTGAGGGACGACAGTAAACAGTATTAAAATATTAAATGATACAAAATAATTGTTCTCTCTGAGAATCTTGATGAAAATCCTGACTGGTGCCAACTTTTTCTCCACAATCTGAGGAACTGAACTTTTGTTGGCAGTTTTTGATATTTTTCAATGTCCAAAAAGTATGAAACTGGCTATTTGTATAGGAAATATTACATAAACTGAATTGTATAGTTCAACATTAAAGATATAAAAAAAAAAAGAAAATTCATCAATGAGGTTGCAAACAATGAAAAACTTCATTATCAATTGAAAGAAATAAAACTTACCATGACCAGCTGGGCTACAGCTTCGATGGAATTTTTTTGTACATCGGGATCATTGGAACTTAGTAATCTAATCAAGGGTTCGACTCCATTGACCTCCTGAATAGCCACCTTGCTTGTGAATTCAATGGCCATCAAAGATAGAGCCAGCGCTGCGAACTCGTGTATGACTGAGTCCTCTGGTGAACAAATCAAAATACTATAGTTTGAAATATGACAAATCTGAAGCATTCTCTTTTTTATAAAATACTTTAAGCCTGTTTATGCAAAGTGTTTTTAAGGTAGTTTTGTGTTTTTTTAACCTTCCGCTATCATGAAGAAGGGGCATATCAATACAATTTCTAAATAGAAGTTTTAATATTCATTTTTTTAATAATTTTTAAAATATAATTTTAGTACCTTTTTGAAAGCACAAAATGATACCATTAACACAATTATATCAAAGCCACATATACATGTAAAACACATCTGTATGATCATTTTGTTCAGTAAGACTACTGATTAATTACTTGTTAGTTAAAGTTACTCAAAAACCACTTTCTCACAATTTTTGAGGTATTATAGTTAGTAAGTGATAACAACTACCTCATTCACGATTATATAACAACAAAAGAAACTTACAGCGACATGAGTTCAAACAATCATTGGAAAAATACTATTGAACTTGACTTCCTTATCCTACCGTTATGAAATGAAATATTTCAATAAAATTCATTCCTTACCTTCTGGGCTGAGTAAAGCCACTATTGAGGTAATAGATGATGGATTTTTTCTGAGTCCTTTGCGAACATCATCTGAAAGATGGAAACGAGAAAAGATTTTCAGAGAATGTAAAGAATGAAAAAGTATCAGATCAAATTCAACATTCAAAAGTCATGTAAATTTCAATTCAGTTTCAAACATCCAATGTGTCCATTCATCATATCATATCATTCCTTGAAATAATTCTTACCTCCTACTTAAATAATACACTCAGAGATATAATTCTTAAGCATGCTTGAAAATAAGGATTTGAGGATTTTGTAATTTCAGCGATGAGGATTTCTGGAGGGGGGGAGGGGGTGGGGGTGGAGTTGTTTTCTATTAATAATTACTGTCTAAGGAAAATGAAAATATCAAAGGCATAGAGGTGGACCTATACCCCACAAAATATATTTCAGTAGTAATATATATTTCTTTCAAAATACAATTCCAGGGAGGACTCAGCTGACAAAAAGAGAAGAATGGCCCAATTGTGATACATGTTCTCCTTTCAAAAATCATATATGATAATATAATTTAGATAAAAAAGGCAGTGTTTATTCATCTTTACAGACAACGCTAGCAAGATAAAGTCAAGGTTAAATAAATAGATATTTGTTTCATCCTTTCTGTTTTTGACTCATATTTCATAAATCAAACATAATTTTATGTCTAGTAGTTTATAAAGGCACTCTTAAATACAGCATAAGCTTTAACATTGACTCACACTCCCTTGTACTACAAGACTGCTACTACCCAGAGCAAACCTGTACATGCCTAATTTCTTACATTGTTAATGATGAGAAAAATCAAGGTCAATTGTCAGGCACTTTATACAGAAAACATAAATCAGAGACAATAGATGAAACTTACGATGTGCACACATGACTCCCAGCGCCATCATAGCATGGCGTCGAACTGTCCTGTCTTCGCCACTGATCAGTTGCAGCAGAGGCTCAACAGCCCCCAGATCCAACAAAAGTTTCTTGTTTTCATCACCTGCGAGTGAGGAAACAGCAGTTCAAATGGAGATGTTATCAGTGTTATATTTTTTGTTCGTACACTCAAAACAAATTACATCTACTTGTTGTTTCATAATAAACACTTCTGACTAGATTTATGCTATGGGTTTTGTATGTCTGTGTACACCAGTTTGAATGAAATACTCCTTTATGCATTATGTTTGTTTGGTTTTTTTTTTTCAACTTTCTTTGTTATTAGCAAATGCCTTGACAATGTGACAGAAATTAAACTGGTTTGATATTCTCCTGCATTTTTTTTTTTTCTTTCATTTAACTGCTGATGATCCAATGAAAGAGACCTATATTATCTATACTATATATCTGCAACAATACCCACAAAATACTTACTGACTCAAAAACTCTTGAATGTATCTATATGAAATTTGGCACACAACAATGTTGCATAAACATCGGTGATTCTGCCTACTTAAAGCGAATACATATTCTATTTGACGTTATTCTAAACAGGCAATAATAATTGAATAGTAACACGCAAGAGTGTTTAATCCGAATTGTAGGCCTACATTCGACAGAATCACGCATTCAGAACACCAAAACACATTTTCTATGAGTAGCATTTAGTTTAATCATCCAAATACTAAAATCAAGGTGCACACGCTTGCCATACACTTTAAATGGCGTCGGTTTGAGCTATCTTTAAATAATCTCCCACAAAAACTGTGGGTTCTCTTCAAGTAATTAAAAATTTCCTATGAAGCCCGTGGGTTCTCTATTATTATCAAAAAAATGTCAAGTGTTTACTTACACTTTTCTACAAATCTGTAAATGGCTTCACATGCCTTTGACTGGACATCTTCTTCAGGACTCGTGAGCATCAATACCACTGTTGCGGCTTGACGACTCTCCACCAAGAGTGTGTCAAACTGGGATGAGAAAATATTTCAGAATACTGTTATACCTGTACAAACCTGACACAAGTGAAGCTCACATAGTTTGGAAATCTGAAAAAAATCCTATAAAAAAGGGCAATTCAGCATATTTCCAGACCAAAAAAAAAAAGAGGGAGAATTTTGTTAACAAAGATTTCACAATGTAAAATAAGGTTAATATGTTAAAGAAACTAAAATAATCAATTCAAGTCATTATATTCCAGAGTAGAATTGTGATCCATTTCTTTCAAGTTGGTACATTCAAGCTGGTATTCTAGTGTTAGATTATTTTTTTACCATAGATGTGGACAGCTGAGATAACCACTATTACAGGAGGTTGAAAAGCTTATAAAAACCATAACAAGCTGGTATTTGGATTGGTAGTGCTCTATATTGTTCCTACTGTTTCTCACAACAAAACGTCAAAATAAATTCACTATTTGTGAGATAACATACTATCTGCACTCAATAAATAACTTACCACATCATCAGGTGGTGGCTTTTCATCCTTCTTCACCTTTTTACCCATGGTGTAGTTTTAACCTAATGAGTAAAAAGATGGCCATGTGTCACTTATCAGAGGAAACTTAAAGTGGAATTTTTGTACACAGTTATGCTATTTATTCATCAATGAATATCCAGCAAAATCAACACTTTTAAATCACTTATACCCCTGAATCATTACTCAAGCAGACAAGAATATATATGCAAACATAGAAAAAAGAGGTTTAGTTTCAACTGTTCTGTCACCACTCTGTCTCAACTTGTTAATGTTTTGGTTTATTGCATTTGGAGAAAAAAATAGCTGAAAAACTATGAGTTGCCAAATAATATGAATGAATGACAATTCAGTAAGGCTTACATTGCACTCACATGTACATTTTAACAACTTACAGTAACAAAATAAGAGTTATTGTCTGATGTAAATTTATCCTTCGTACCTCATTTTTTCAAGTAAAATAATTATACATTTCCTCTACAAAATCTCAAAATCAGTGGGTATCAAGCCAATGTGGTTACTCATGACTTCGTTCTTATATAAAGGAAGAAGCTTGTTGTCTTTCAGATAAAAAGCTATTGTCTCAGTGGTTTCTCCATAAATTTCCCTGATATTATAACATGAAGGCCCACACACTTCTAACCAGAATATCATCAATATGCAATAAACTGGTCATTCAATAAGCAATGATGATAATGCACTGATAAAAATAATGCAAATGTGGGTCAAGATATATAAATACAGGAAATATCCATCGAGAGGGCCTTAGGCTCATTGATGTTCTTATGGTTTCAGTGGATGTTCAGTGCTGTACTTGAAATCTTTTAGTTATTTGTCAATTTGGTTTTAAAAAGCATTGAGACTAGGAGTTGTGACCGTTTTCTCCGGCAGACTATTCCATGTCTCTACAATCCCTAGGCTGAAGAAGTTTTTCCTAACCTCTAGGATACAGGCTTGTTTAGCTAGTTTGTAACAGTAACCTCTTGTTCTTGTGTCTGTACTAAGGCAGAGGTAGTCGTCTAGCTTGACTTTATAATATCCATTTGTAAGCTTGTATGTCTCAATTTAGTCACCTCTTAATCTTCTGTACATCAGACTAGGCAGGTCTAGTACATGGAGTCTTTGTTCATAGTTAAGTTTTGAGATATCATGTACCATCTTTGTGGCTCTGCGTTGAACATTTTCTATTTTTATTGCGTCCGTTTTGTTGATTGGTGACCACACTACATTTCCATAGTTTAGGTGCAGGCACACCAGGCTTTTGAAAAGAGTTGTTAATATCTGCTTATCAGTATAATCAAAGGACCTTCTAATAAGGCCTAATATTCGGTTAGACTTGTTCACTATCTTTTCATAATGATCGCTGAATCTCAATTTTAGATCTACATGAGCTCCTAAATCTTTTTCACAGTCAGTGCTGTCAAGCTCCACTGAACCAGAACTTCCTTCCATCTTATAACCAAACTGTTTATTACTATGGCCAAGATGCATAACTTTACATTTACGTGCATTAAAACATTAAATGCATGATCTGATGTAAATCTTATTCTTGGCTTTTCTCAATCCTCCAGATAACATATTTTACCACTTCACTGCTAAGCCAGTTTTGCAGTCCTGCATTAAACATCACCAATGTGGTCAGCCTCCCCCAGTTCATTCACTGCTAACCCTCCACTCAAATTCAGGTTCACCCAAGTACCCAACAGGCAATCAAAAGGATCAATTATTATTCAATGCTACTAAGTGTTACATGAACAAGCATAATATATATGCTTGATTTGGGCTCTCACTGTTAATTACTCAGCCAATCATCAGCGTATGGCACCTATCAAAAGATTGTGCATTGAAAAAAAGCTAGTCAGTGGACGGAACACTGAATTAAAGGGGAAAAGAGGTGGTCCGTGGTGAGCTGACAGTGGACGTACCTAACCGTCTTCCCCCACACAGAGGTCCACCTTCTCAAGGTGGATAAATATCAGACAGGTTCGGTTATCTATGCCTTTGCTCTCATAGGGAGGGGACAAAAATTGCTTTAAATATTCATGGCCTGTAGACTATAGTAATCGGACACGAACTGGAATCTGAATCTGGATTTAGATCTAGATAGGCCTATAGACTGATCTATTGTCTACATTTCGATCTCGAACTGAATTAGATCAGATCTAGATCTAAATCTAGATTTACAGTAATGCAGTGATGCGTATTCAAGGCCTAGATCTAGATCTAGATCTACACCAGCATCATTCTGTCCCTTTGTAAACAATGCAGCCTACAATGCCACTCATTCATAGTTTGCTCTAAGTTCTGTGATACAATTTAACATTTTGTTTTTTGTACTTCCGTCTTGTTACTGTGGTTCTAAATTGTTAAAAATAACAGAAACTGACAAATTCCAGCGCTACACACATCTGACTAACCTCCAGGAGACAACACAATACTCCTTGGGGATCCTAAAAGACAGCGCAAAGCGCGTTTGTAAAAGCGGAAGTTGACAACCGTTGCTACATGACGTCACTTCGACTCCGGTGTGCGGAAACAAAAAGTTACGTCTACAGTTAAACGAAATTCGACTGAATGGTTACCTTTTGTGCTGGTGATCTGAGTCATAAACAAATAAACATTCCCACAAACAGAACTGTGGCTCACAAAATTTCATTATACAGAAAGATATTTTTTTTAAAACTTAAGCCACCCAGAACTGTATCGAGCGGGGACCTCATCGACATCGATGTTCTAAAAATAACCATAACAAGCGCGCAACTTCAATAACTTATTGCCTCATGTATAAATCCATCAATATCAAATTGTAAAGATACTTAATCTACATAATGCCTTTCTTTGGCTCCAAAATATTTTATATGTTTTGAAAAGAAGATAAATCACTGCAATAAGAACCAGGGCTTGATCTAGATCTAGATCTAGAACTTGTTCTGTAGATTTGTTCTTCCCTGGCGCAGAAACAAAATAAACTTTTATTTTGAAAAAAAAAGGGGGGGGGGGTGAGTTGACGGTGAGGCTTTGAGAAGCACAGAGACGACTTGGAAGCTGGGAATTTGTGGAAAGATGAGGGAGGGGAAGGCAACCTTTCAAAGATCCATAAATTATCAAAGGGCAAACATGGTCAATAATATCAGCCGACTACCCTACTCCCGCAGATGTTGCGTGATGCAATGAGCCTTGACATAGCGCTCGGCGTCACAACCTTTAACCGTTAGGCTGAGCAAAAACGTTACCAGTATTGCGTGTGCAGGTATTTCATTAGTCGCAGTTTAGCATAAAAGCCACGGCGATATCTTTGCCCCTCAGTAGGCTACAGCTTAACAGTGCAGCAAAGTTTGAGAAGACCAGTGTTTGATTTTAATTTCAGACTAGGAATCTTTACATTCAAATTACCTTCAATATTCAGTGTGTTTTGCTGAAAGTTATTGATAAGCCATCATGTTTCACAACTCAGTAACCAATTTCGGCCTAAAGAAACTGTTTCTGTCAAGGCCAGCGACAAGTGCCGGAGTGGCCCCTATGACGCTCTCGGCCAGAGAAAATGCGGACAGCTCTGACGTCACTGAGGAGCCAAATGTCATGACACTGACTGCCAACGCTGAGCTACAGAATTCATTTGATCCGACTCCCGTGAGACAAGCTAATTTTTATATCAAATGTAAGTTTTACTGATGACTTTCTCTCTCCTTGGTGACTTTCTCTCTCTCTCTCTCTCTTTCTTTATCTCTCTCTTTCAAGATGCTTGAACACAAACTTAATAACGTGCCTGTATTTGTATTCTTTTGAATCTTTGAATTAAGCTTTTTTTTTTATTACGTCATGTAAAGATCACTTACTTAGATTTTTTAAATCATATCTATTGTCCATTAGGCTAATAGATCATATAAAGAACATCATCAATTAATCAGTAAATGATCGGTATAGTTTTCTCCTCATACACAGTACATTATTATGTATGAGCGCTGATGTTTTTTTTTTTTGTTTTGTTTTTCACAACTGTCCCTGGCAGCTTTTTGTATGGATGTATCAGTATGAAAACTCCAGTAGAAAAACCAGATAAGTCACATTTCCTACAGAGGGAGAAAAACAGAAATTCAAGTTTAAAAGTCTATAGTTTATCACTGTATACACTTTAAAAATCTCTCTTTTTAGCGGAACTTACCTGTTTTTGTTTTTTTTCTGAATTATTGTTTTGGTTAATAAATCTTAGTGATATGCATTAAAACGTCGAGGCAATAACTCATTTTTCACAAAAATGTGACTTATCTGCTTTTTCCACTGGTGTCTTCATATACAGCCTATATTCATTCACTGGCAATAAATTAATTCAGGTTAAATAAAAAAACAAACAAATAAACAAAATAAAATGTTCAGACAGACATCTTAACATGAAAAGAGCATGGAATGAAACATTATATGAAAACTGATGCTAATGGAGTAAGAAAAATCCCTCGTATGATAATTGGTCATTTTTTTCCTCCCATCTTATTTTCCAGGGGGTGGCCAGCTCGAAGCAATGGCAGGACGATGGCGGAAAATTCTGGAACTGAACCATGGGAGATGGGAATCTTACTTCAGGCACCAAATGAGCCCTATATCTGATGAGGGCAATTTGGATAAGCAATATCGGCTGTCCATGGAGGATCTGGGACATAGATTGTCTGGGGCTTTGGGACTCTACCATAGAAAGCCCGGTAAGAGACTATGAGACACAACTGGACAAAATTGGGGTCTGGTCAATTTCTGAGCATGTATTAGCTATTTGTACCTTACCGTATTAAAGTTTATTCATTTTCCTTGCAGGTTAAAAAAAAAAAAAAAATCTTTGTTCTACTTTCAGTCAGTTGAGACAATGGTATTTAAAGAAGATAAGGTGAGCTGTTACTGCAGCTGAATGTAGTGAGAATATTTTTCAGTTTTATTAAGCCTGATAAATCTTCAATTAGGTCACTATCATAGTTTTTAGATTTTTACTCATGAAATACATGTGTGGTGATTTAAGCAAATAGAAATTTGAAATATTAATTTTAAAGGAACATTGAAGGGTTTTAAACACAAAAAACAACCCCCCCCCTCCCCCTCCCCCCCCCGCCAAAAAATAAACAACAAAAAAAAACAAGAACAAGTCTCTTTAAAAATTCATACGCTCTTGAAAATCATGGTATTCCCAGTAGCCTCAGTTTGACGAGCACTTGATTTAATCATGCCACATCTATTATACTGTACATATAATATACTTGTAATCTCAAACTATGGATCGGCCCATTGCACATGAGAGTTAATTCTTAATTGATTGCTAAGATTTTAAACATCAGAATTTAGAAAACTTATCTCTAATCTGATTGTTGCAGCCTCCTCTTCTTTAACAACACCATTATATTTCAAAAACTACATTATTGACTTTCAGCACCTGAGCAAACTGATTTTAACACACAAAAGAAAACACTATGATTGAACAGCAGTCTTGCTCGACAGTGAAAGGATAGGAAAACAGAAAAGAACCAGGAAAAAAAAAAATGAATCAGCAACATCTCATAGGGAAAAAAAAATAAATAAAAACAGAAATAAAAGAGAGTGATGAAAAATCCATGCTCTGACTCTGAAAAACACAATAAAATTTTAACATCACCATTTTTCTTAAAAAAGATTGTCTGAGAATAGGTTTTGGAAAGGATCTGATGCAATCCAATTTCAGTGTTTGCAGTCACGAGAAATCTGTTATTACATGACAAGGAAACTTACTTTAATCACATTTAGCAATGTCTGCCTTTTTTTTTAATTGTAATTTTTTTTGTTCACACAAACATTGAAATTCCATTAAATGAGCTATTACTATTAACACTACATGTACCACAATACGATCTGACAATTTTTTGTCATATTTTCATACAGATCACATGAGCCTTGAGGACTGGGAAAAGTATCAAGAAGAATTCAGCGATGAATCAGGGGATATCAACTGGAAGCTAAATAGAACGGTGCTGGATCAGAGTTTCTTTCATGAAACTAGACCTATCTTTCAGGAATTCGATTTTGCATAAAAAAAAGTGCCATAATAATCTTTGAAAAAAGTGAAATGTTCATTTCAAATGACAAAAACAGTACCAGTTTCTGCCAAAACAGTATGACTGTAGGAAATAAAGGACTTAACAGAAGTGCTGTGTATCACTGTGGATTTCCAAAACAGTTTGATACAAGTATGTTTGTTCCTAACATTGGTGGTGATCTGTTAATCAACCAGCTGAACATTGTCTGAAGAACTTAGTTTACAATAGTTGTGTTAGATTTATAATCTTTTTTCAGCCTTCATTTAGCATAATCAAATTATTTTTTTTTCTCCCTTTCATTTTATTCAAACATAATATGAAAATACAATTCCATAGGTTGAGTTTTATGTAAAGAGCTCTTTACTTACCTATTTATATTAAATATGAAAAGACCAAGTTGGTCTGAAAATTTGGCTATCTTCAATTCAACATCAAGAAGAAGATATTTATAAGTGTTATTTGCTTTTTTAAAAAATTTTTCAAAATTGTTTTGTTAGTTGCCGGTTGGACAGTCTTTTTCTATTTCATAAAATGAAAACATGCTATGTGTACATGTAAATAGATAAGACTGTTTGCTAATGTCATTCATTCACATTTGTATTCATGGTTCATTCAATATGTGTTCAGTGATGTACAGCATAGAATTATATACATATATGTATATATATAAATGTAAATATAGCTCTTTCTCATAAAAGTGCTTTTTGCTCCTTTCTTCTTTCATTAGTGTTTTTTCAGACCAAAGTACAAACTCTTCATTTCTATATACTCGTAAAAGATTTAGATTAAAACAGACATACATTGTTGTTGTGTTGGGTCTTAATGACACATCCGCACAATTACAGCTATACTGCGTCAAACATGGTAAGATACATTTACACATCAAGAAGAAGAGAGGAAAGAAAGCAGGACAGAAGACAAGAGCAAGAACAGAGAGTGAGAAGGCATGTCTCCCCTGGAGTGTTGAGGATGGCACTCCATGGGAGACACCCCACTGATGGTGGGCTTACACTGCCTGCAGATGGTAGCAGAGAACCTGCTTGTAAACCCCAGGTTCCCGCGGGGGAAAGACCTACATTAGTAATGATTCATAATGGGTTAAAGAAAGAGTATCAATATTTTTGTTTTGAAGAATAAAACACTAATAATTGTGGTTAATTATCAAACATGAAGGTAAACTGTCAAACTAATACATGTAACAGAATAAGACAAAGAAAACACTAGGGACCAACAACATTTTGAGCAATTTAACCAATAACCAGCAGTATTTATTTCAACATTGTCAATACAGTTTGTGTATACCATACTGTAGCACAGGATAGTTCAGTACACATTTGTGAACACAATAGGCTTATTTTCATCATCGTTCACGTCAATACTAGGAAATGCCTTTTACAAATCCACTTACACCCACTGGACCACAAAGTTAAGAACATCTGTCTTGCGCCCAGGGCAAATGAGTCAGAAGTCGGGCCCGGTGAATTCAAGCCACAGCCATTTTTTTACCATTTTTAAAAACTATTTTTCGACTATGATACCAAAATATTTCTTTTGTCAGATAAAAGAGAGTTAAATTGTCATTTCGTGAAAATAAAAAAAAAATTATTATCTCAGCCAGAAAGTAGTTAAAAATGACCAAAAATGGGCATATATCTTCATTGCCCGCTGCGATATCCTACTCATTTGCCCTGGTCCCAAGACATTCTTTGTCAACATAACAAAAATCTTACTGACTTCCATTTATACAGACTCGAGTATAAATTTGAGCATATTTCATAAAACGTTTCTACCCTGCCAGAGATGCCACACTATAAAGTGAACTTTCATGAAAGCTTTTGATATTGACTCTTATAATGATGTAGGAAATTTACTGATGAGGAACAAAATCAAATACAGAATTTAACATCTGCAATAATGATTATAACAAATGCATAGGCTATCGAAATAACAGAAAGAAAGAAAGAAATAACAACAAGAATCATATTTTTGTTTTAAATATTTTTCTATGTATATTATATAACACAGAAACCATAATAAACACAAGTGATGTGAATGTGATGTTTGCAACATGTATGTATGCACGTAACTTATCAGTGTGATGTGATAACATGTATAAATATATGTCAGTGGAAATAAAATTCTTGTGATCATTCCAATTGAACTTTGATGCTGTTTGATCCTGAAATGTATCAAAATTGTGAAATGTTCATGTCGCTTCTGTTTTGTATTGTCAACACATCAAATCGCCTCTCTGCCAAATAAATTTCAGAATTCATTTGCTGTCGAGAGCTCTAGATTTGACTACCGGTATTAACAAATTTGCAATCTGTGCTGAATTTTTTTCAGCTTTGCAAAGAAATGTTACCCTAAAAAAAAAAAATAAATAAATTTCATCATGTACCTATTATCTTTCCATGACGAACATCAAAAAAACATCAGATTAGTTTATCTTTCCTCACAATAACTTAATTATACCTGATATATGTGGATAAAAACAATTCCTTTAAATTTCCTTTATACTTGGTCTAGAGGCTGATAGTAGATTTAAAACTAAAAAATAAAAAAAGACTGTGAATTCAAAGCTAAAAAATAAATAAAATTATAGCTCAATGTTCAGTTTCAATAATTGGTTCGCATGAGAAACAAAGATCTGATTATCGCTGCCTTCACCCATTGAAAAATCAAATATTGAAAAAAAAATTTTAAAATGTCTTTAAAAAAAAAATGAAAAATAAAAAAAACAAAAACAAAACCACCTCACATACTCGCACAAAAACAATGAGATCATTTTCACAAGTGAACTGTCAATGACCTGATAATGCAAGAATGACATCGTATTGCAAGGACATAAAATGCAATGTAAAATACTGTCGGGGCAATTTCATCACATCAAGATGATTCCATCATCTATGGTAGCTGATCACACATGATGCCACTGAAATGCTGGCCGGCTGGGGAACAGAGAGAAAAAAAAAAAACAGTAAAGAAATACATATGTACATGCCACAGAAGCATTATGTTTAATAATATTTTATCATTCATGATAACCGGATATGAAATGAAAACCATTTACTTAATGCCGATCATTTACCTATATAGCCGGAAAAAAATCAAATACGAGGCCATGCAAAAAGTATCAGAACTTACGTGGTCATAAGTAGGCATTATACTAAAAGTTCAAGCTGAAGAAAATAGGATAATTTTTAATTACTTATAATATGTCTGAGAACTGTTATGATACCAATACTGAGAAATGACTCAAAGGCAAAGAACAGGATGAACCAGAAATAACGATTACGCATGGAAAGAACAAAAAAGAGAGAAATCATGTCTGCACACCAAACAATTCTCAGTAAACTGGAATAATTGAAACATGCAAAAAATTTTACAAAATTAATTCTTGATAAATTGGAAAAAAAAAGAAATGAAAACTTAAAGGCTTGTACAAGCTGTAATACCTCTTCAACGTGATGACCTTCTCCTGTAAAATTTCATTTCATCAGTGGTAATAATAGTAATAGAAATCAGATTCTTTAAATTTCCTAATGTTCAAAATCATGATATCTATCAAATATTATCTAATTCTGGATTTTAAAAAAAATCTTCTAAAATAATCATTTCAATTTGTTACACTGATCCAAAATTTTGTTCAAGGCTTTCAGATATTTAGGGAAGGTGCAAACATTTTCCAATGCTCAAATTATCAGCAAAAAGAAAAATGAAGGGATACTGAAAATGCCAAACACAGCATATTAGAGCATAATAGTTAAATATTTTCATTATACAGCAAATATAAATTAACAGCAAATATAAATTAACGTTGATTGTGATATATCTATAAGTAAAATATTTCTGTAGCAAACATGATGGAATGTGAAAAGCATAAAAAGAATGGTGAAGAAAAATGTGATATATTTTTTAAAGAATCTTCACTGAAAGCCTTTTGAAGTAATAAATGTCTTGTGCCCAGGGCAAATGAGTCCCAAGTCGCGCCGGGTGAGTTCAGCCCATATTTTACCTTTTTTCACTATTTTCTGACTATGATACCAAAATATGTTTTTCTTTTTTCAGATTAAAAAACAGATAAATTGATGTTGTGTGAAAAATAAAAATTTAGTATCTTGTTTGGAAAGTAGTTAAAAACAACCAAAAACAGCCGTTTATCTTTGTTGCCCAGCACAACTTCCGACTCATTTGCCCTGGTCGCAAGTCAAAGATTGTTGTGCTAAAACATCAAAGCTTTTTTCACAAGCCACAGGTGCACTTGTATGGTCCTGCTGTTCTTTTTTACCCTATGGTCAACCCATTTTTGTGATAAAGCTCTTTTGATAAAAACACAGTTATATAGTTATTCATATTGTCTCACCTTCGTTTCTTGCGATGATTGACCAGCCAGACCTTGAAAAGAGCTATGGTCATTCCTCCAATCACAATCTGCATGGGGTTGTAAATCAACAATGGCATGGAAAAGAAACTCACATTCGGATTCCCCTCAAATATGATCTCTATCACCGGGATTCCTGCCCAAGAGAAATGAAAAGAAGAAATACAAATTATATGAAACGTCTTTAATTCAACAGAAAGAGAATAAATAACGGTCATTCTCTAATAAGTATAGGCTGTTCAAATTATTTCAATACAATTAACTGTTAATTTTGTGAAGCTGTATACATAACACAAATGTCTCAATATTCTCTCGGGTTGCAGCTGCAGAAAATTAAAAAGAGCTTACGAAGCAATTCAAAAGTTGAGAACTGTATTAACGAAGCTCCTTTGCATTGTGACAAATACAGAAAATCTTAGGAATGGAAAAATTAATCAATAGCTCTCAAATGAAATGACACACACATTTTCAGAGTTGCTAGCAGTTTTTAGTCTTTTTTTTTTCCCCCAACAACTTGGCAGAAACATTTTATGAATGATTTACTGTGAGTGCAGGTCCTATCTCACCCAAAGTTAACGACTTGTGAGTGCCACAGTACATGATGGCCAGACAGTCACCCGAGTCAAACTGGCAATAGGAACTGGAACTTGTTAACAAAAGGAATGTCATGATGCTCAACTGTAACACGAAAACTGGAAAGAAAAAAACACAAAAAAAAACAAACTGAAAACCCAATCAAACAAAGGCCAAATTCTATGAAGACAAATAGAAAAAAACTTGTGAATTTCAAAATATCATAAACAAGTATAGGAAATATGACAAAAATATTATAAACAAATGCAGAAATTTCATAAGACTATTCAAATGTCTGAATTTCATAAAATCATAGATGAATGGATGCAACAGACAAAGCTTGTTCCTGCTCATGTACAGCTGTGATATAATAATATACCGCTAAAATCTCCCGGGGAGATCGTTAATAAATACGGTTCAGTTTATTTCTATACATGCTAAGCTCTTGGTACTACATTATAAGCAATAAAGGAAGTTGTTTCCCACTCCATAAAAACAAAGACAAACTTTAAAACTGGAATAGATTTGCTCTTCTCATCATGTTTCTGAAGCTTATAATACCAGATAATTTTGATTCATTTCATATTCCCCAATTTTTAAACCAACAGAAAAAATGTTTTTTTTTTTTTTTTACCAAACTAACTTTGAAATGCAAACTGACTCAACTGTAAGAACAAGGTCAAAGAATGTCACGCCAGTCTTGAAGAAGTTAATTAACTTTACCGCATTACCTATGGCCAGATTTTTATGAGATCCCACATACATAATAGCAATAGCATCGTCTGCGCTGTAGCCAAACATAAGGTGAGATGACAGGAGCAGGAGTAATTTGACGCTTATTAGCAGAAGAAACACTGAGAATACAAGCACATTTGTAATCCTGGCACAGCAGCATTTTACAGGCCCTATATACTACGAAGTGTCATGTACAGGCAATATAACTGCTAGATAAGTTATCAAATCTCTTGATATCAGTAACCACAAGCTGTTCCTCCTTTTTTTTTTTTTTTTTCATATTTTAGAGCCACTTCTCACAGAACAGACTTATGACACATTGATATATGAGACATGAGATAATGAAATTTTGAGAATATGGAATTATTGGTATCATTGTGAAGTTTATTCATTTTAATTTCTGAGAGTGAAAAAATTATTGTTCTCCCTTAAGTAGAAGTTGAGATATGGGCAAGTAAAGATGATGGGGGTGATCTGTTGCAGCAGCTGATTTTACTGAGAAAACTGCAGATTGTTTTTTGATTTTTATTGATCCTCATTAGGCCATTGCACTAAATTACACTTCTTGGGCTATTATTCATCTATTTGTGCAAATTTAACCCTGAAATGAATTTCACATTCATACAGAAGGGTTCTATGGAAAAAAAAAAAAAAATTGCGTTCAAAATCCATTCACTGTTGAAAAGCACGCAACTTCTCTGGTTGCCTCTGATTCACGAGTGCCTGATTTCATCGTGTTGTGTCTCATACAGACATGCGTTAGTCAGATGATATAATGTGAGTAAGAAAATCTGTGCCACAAACACAAGTCTCCACATGAAATCAGACTTTGATTTGAAAACTTTCAGAATTTCCTACTGTATCAACACTGATTCCAACCATATAAGCTGATCTCACAAGCAGCCGCATTGTTTCTTGACCTATCTATGATCTGGTGGCTGAATTTTTCAGGGAATTAAAAAAAAAATAATATTATGATTAACTGTTTAATACAGATCAATCATTTTTTTCACATAACTGGATTAAATATATGTATTGAAATGCTTCATAGAGTAAAGAGTGCTCAATTACTTTGAAAACTTTTCTAAAAATAAATGTTCAAGTAAGCAAGAGATGTACATCCAAAGCAAAACAGTAGTGTCCCTCCATCCCTTGTATGGTATGCTGTTTAAAGTTAAATATATGAAAAATACTGCATGAAAATGGTAAAGAAATCACATTCAATCTAAATCATTAGAAGTATATCCAATATTTATCAACTAAGGTATTTTTCAAAGAATGGGTCTAGACAATGGCTTCACAGTGTTTATATCACACACATGCCATGAGCATAAAAAATTAATTGAAAACTATTCAGGCACTCTTATGAAGTAAAATCTGAATCATCTGAAAGGGAAATGGCTTTGGTATAATTTGCACATACTGTTACCCAAATAGTTGAGACCCCTCTGTGAAAAATAATAATAAATTGCAAGAGTTGCAACAATAACAATCAGATGTCATGGTACTCTTGGTTACAAAAACTGCAATAACTGCCGGCAAGTTATAACTATCAAGAAACAAAAAAGCTTATGAATGTATTATATATGTGCACACAATTGTGCAAACAATGCCTTTATCTATTTGAGAAAAAAAATCCACATAAAAATGCAAAATTAGATTTAATTACAGGTTTTTGCAAAGAAGCATAAACCCATGAATTTAGTTTTCTGGAGTATATCGCTCTTACAGATGTTTGAAAGAAAGTTATTTACTTATATCAAACCAAAATGTACTCACTGAGAATAATAACAGCAACCAACCAAAATGTATCCAGCTGGAAATCTGTCCGTGAAAATGTGGCACAGAAAGTAGTGTAGATGATAAACAAGATGAGGAGACTGAAATAAAACAAGAAAAAAATTCTAAATTCAAATAAAATGAAATATGAAATAGATGGGAAAATGTCAAGTAGGTGATACAGGGAAGTCCCAGCCAATGTACTCTTTTAAATTCTCTCAAATGGTTACTCTAGCAACACTGCAGAATGTCAGATGATATGAATGAAACACAAAGATCAGTAAAATTAGCATTAATAGTTGTTCAAAATATGGTACAACCTGCCCATAGCTTTGATTCTATTGCATGTTACATAAGGCTCAGATGTAAGCTAGATATACATGTATATATATATATATATATTCATTGCTGTTGACATAATAATATGACATTATTAAAAAAGAAACATAAGATCTGTAACAAGTAAATATATTTCCCAAAAAGCATTTAAGGCCAGGGTCGGCAGTGAAAATCGATGTTGAAAGTCAAAATTGTCGATTTTGCGTTCTAGCCATATTTTTATTCTTTGACCTCTTATTGATAGTATAGAATGCATTTTTGGGCCAAAAGTTGATTCTGAAAACCTAAAATTACCGTTACTGTACAGTGGGGTAAGTGCATAATTGTTTATTTCTTTTCAAAATGCCCTTATTTCATAGCCCAGACAAGCAACTTTGCATGAGCTAGAACCCTCCAAATTTAGTATCAATACAAAACCTGGCCTCTTTCCTCCTAGCCAATGGTAACCTTCCCTTTGTTCAACGTAAATTTCCATGCCCAAACACCCATTCATTTTCATAGGATCGTGAGAAACTTACACATTCCATTCTCCCTTCATAGTACTACACTTCCATATATGGACTGATCACGCACGGCCTCT
>JBCAUA010042031.1:0-10367 GCA_038406235.1 Peronia verruculata
TATATATTATAAAATTGCAAGAAACGACACAATAGTCTTATGGACTCGAAAACTGCTGAAAATTTGGCACACAGTACTGTTGCATATGAATCTGTGTTTCTATGTACATAAATACAAGATACAAGAAACGATCATTGACGTTATTTTCAAAATGCGATAATAATTGAATAATAAACTCGCGAGGCTGCTTGACCCGAATTGTACGTTCGATAGTATGATGCGTTCAAAACGCGTTTTCTTTGAGTAATATTCAGTGAAATCAACCTTATTATCTATATAATAATAAATATCAACGTCGAGGTGCTCACGCTTTGCCATGCATTTTTTTTTTTTTTAAGCCCTTCAATCCTAAGAGTACGATTATCTCGGCTTTTAGAAGTTGCCAATTTTTGCTGAAAAATTTTGTGGTTAGAAATTTGGAATTTGGAAATTCTGCCCGGACAGTGGCACTCAGCCTACTCTTTCATCGATTTTGAACTGTCAAGAGTTCTTTAACGTGCGTAACGTACACACGGGGCCGATTTATTACATTAAATGTCAAAAGCTAGTTTCGTTTAAAGACACATGAAATGTGTTTTTGCTATGTAATCAACGGAATGTGATTGATTCGCGTCTACAGGTTCTGGTTGTTAAGATGATCGAGGCCCGGGACTTGCCACCTCCCTATTGTTTGGATGAGACCAAACAGGACATGGCACACTCCAACCCTTACTGTAAAATCTCCCTCTTGCCGGATCAGAAAGCTTCCCAGCAGACCACAGTCCAAAGGAAGACACAAGAACCTGTGTGGAACGAATATTTCAGCTTCGATATCGACTATCAGGAGGCCCAAGAGAGAACTCTGGAGATCCTCCTGAAAGATTTCGACAAATTCTCTAGGCACCGCCTGATTGGCAAAGTCCTGCTACCTCTAAACACAGTCAACCTGATCAAAGGTGGACACATGTGGAAACCCCTGTCACCTGGAAATAAGGTAAACAACGAATGTTTAAGGTTTATCATAACCATCGTCATCATCTTGTAGTCATCACCATCGTCATCAATATCATTTTGTGAAATACAATAGAACTGTCTGACCGGCAACTAGTAAAACAATTCAAGAAAAACAAATTGCATAGAGATCTATAAACAGCTTGATTGTGATGATAAATTCTCTGCCATCGTCATCAATATTATTATCATCATCATTTTATACACATGTCTTAAAGTCTAAGACGAGTGTGTACCGGTAGCTATTCAAATACAATTTAAAGTCTAAGACGAGTGTGTACCGGTAGCTATTCAAATACATTTTTTAAAACAAAGAAGAAAAAAAAACAAGACAAATTTTCGAACTGTCTTGGTTCTTCGTCAGAGCAAATTGTTAACATCATTTGCTCTTTGTTGTCATTTTATAGAAATACAAGAGAACTGTCAGACTCGCAACTAGTAAAACAATTCAAGAAAAATAAATAACATAGAAATTTATAAACAACTTGATTGTGATGATCATATATGCCAAATTTTCAAGCCTACTTGGGTCTTCGTCAGGGCAATGCTCTTTGTTGTCATCATAATATTTTCAATATCAAGACAAACACCGCCAAAATTTGAAACACTGAACGTCTAAATACAGGTAGCAAACAAGTACCCAATAAAATTTAACAATAATGTGAAAACCGTTGGGGGCATCAAATTTTCGACATTGTCATCACCATCATTGCATCCTTATCATTTTACATACATTTCTTACGTATAAAAACCAGACTCAGATTTAGCTGAAGTAATATATATATATATATATATATACATATATATATATATATATGGTGATGTTTGAATGTTAGCCTTGCGCTCATTAATTTGAATGAAAGTTGATGCTGTGTGCTCAGTTCAGAACGGTTTGTTGTTGCTGCTGTTGTTTTTGTCTCATATCGGGATTGAAAAAAAAGAAAAGCCAATTGCGAAGAAACATTGACATTTGTTTTGTTTAATATATATTATATATTATTTATTTAATTTTATTCATTATTTTTGACAGTGGTTAAGATTGCACTATTCGTGGTTTCAACAAGTTTGATATAGACGATCTTCTAATGTGGAATGAAAAAGAAAATGGAATTTTTTTTTTTTTTAATCAACCCCTCTGTTATCCATATTTTGGGCTGGCATCGTCTCTCATGACCTGGGGGATTTTTCCACTTTTGTGTTTCATATTGGCCAGCGCTATGCAAGTTTCATCAACTACAGAGTAAATCTAGCATGCGCCTTTGTTCTCTTACTGCAACTTGCAGCCAACAGTCGAGTTGGGGAAAACGATGCTGGAGGGTCGAGGCTTGTTCTTTGTTGGACAGGGATTCGGTTAAATGGGGTGTTTAAACATACATGTACTTCCCTTTTAAAAATGTCATGAATGTAATGAATTATGCATTAACACTATTCTGTGTCAGCTTGAGTTAAAAATAGACATTGTGTGGGAGGAAAAATAGATCAAGGAAAGGTGCACGTGAGTGAAGGGGAAAGAAAGAGGAAGAAGAAGAAGAAAAGAGAAAACTATAAGGAAAAAAAAAACAATGGAGAAAAAGGGGGAATTGAGGGATTAGGGTGGGGGGGGGGGGAGAGAGAGAGTTGTGGATAAAAAATGGTAAAAAATAAGAATTGTGAAAAGAAATGGAAACTCAGGCAGGAACGTGCCAAAGCATATAGTTACAAAATGGAGAAAAAACTATTTTGTTAAAATGAGGACAATTTTGGATTAGAATGTCTTTAAGACCAGAAAAGTAAAACTCAATTGTTCTGAAGCGCAACGAGCCAAGAGAACCCTGGGTACAAAAGAGAAGAGAAGATGGGAAATAAAGATCTTTTCAATGGGGGATTTCAAAGACGGTCATTGATCTAGAAGGCATTGTGGACATTTTCCTCCTGGAGTGAGTTAAATAAATAAATGTATTTCTATTTCGACTCCGGCATTTGGAGCAATACCCGAGGTGAACCTCCTGATTCAGGAAACTCAAAGAATTCAATCGTTTATGGTAATTAAACATGGTATAACTTAGATATGTATGTTCAACTTCGTAATGATACTGATTCAGACAGATAAGATCGTTCAGTTGCTCCTATGATTTTACTGTAGAAAGCTATAGTTTGCGTGCAAAGGCCTGTTTATGACTTTGTGGGATTTAACATCAATATGTAAAACTTTGGTATTTTTAGGTAAAACGGGTGATAATTGTGTAGATTACTTTCAAATATGGCCACATTCCGATTTACAGACTCAGCTGACACCTTATTTCCCTATGAGTTACCGCAGTGCTGTTATAAACACACGGTGGGGTGGGAACTGGCTTTAAATCTACAAGCGAAATAACGTCAGAAGTCAGTATTATTTATGAAGGATACCAAAAGATTATCATTTCTTGACATGCTGCGGTTTGGTTCAGATAATTATAGATGTGCAGGAATACCCTTCTGTTCATGTCATAATAGCAAATCCTGGCGCACGAATATAATTCTACATCCCACCGTTAAATTTACCTTTAGTTCTTTTCACGCCTTTCAACCTCCTGTGTATGGTTACCTCGTCGGCAAACCTTATCTTGTATTAGCCTTGAAAGAAAAACCTATTTTCAGACTTTGCTGATGAGAAATGAGCTTGAGCTTCTGCTCTATTCATGTTTAGGACAGCCGCAGGAAGGATATTTTTTGGAACATACTATGTGGAATCGGAGATTTGCATGACTGCAGCACAGAAATACATCTACTCTGGCTGTAAGAATCTACGAGCCTACAGTATGTCCATATTTTATAGTACTCATAAAGAGCTTGAAAGAGCTCGTTGACGTGAATGAGAGGTCAGTCTTTTTTTTAAAAAAAAAATAGTATGTTAAAAATTGCGATATTCAGAAATACGAAATAATTTCCAGCACTGCTGGGGGTTAATTATTCAGTGTTGTTATCGTAAGTTTTTCATGGTCTTCTAATGGTTGGCTGACCCCTTAATAATTCAGCACTGGCCAAGAAACCAGTTTCGATAACAGTTATATTATACGAAAAAAAACTCTCTGTTTAGTTGTACCGTGGAAGTGTTTCAATGAGAAGAATAAGAAAGAATTAATAGTCTGTGGACTGCTGGAAATGCGGACAGATAGAAAAATGTCCTTGGAATGAAATAACTAAGTGGATGGGTGGGTATAAGTAAATGGATGGGCAAATGGATTGGTGGACCTACGGACAGATGGACAGACAGGCCGACAGATAGATAGATAGACAGACAGAAAGACAGACAGATAGACAAAGAGACAGGCATACAGTCAGGCAGACAGACTGTCAGGAGACAGTCACGTCATTATTTAAACTGGCTTGGCTCTATCTCAAAGTATCCAACTTTAAAGCGCCCCGTTCCGTTGCTTTTGCAAACTATCTCTGCATTTTATTGTCTTCCTCAGTCTTGGTTATGGAACTAAGGGGAAAAAATCATTCTCTTCAGCCGTATAGTTTAACAGCTTCTTCGGCCTGGTAGTATCTCATAGTACATGGAGAAGTAGCCTAAATTTTTAGTTTATCAAACACAAAAGAACGTCACAAACAAGTAGCAGCAATATAAAGTAAGGAAGTGCGAGGAGTGGACGCGACGGAAAGGCTGAAGTGGTTCATGACAAGGCTTGCTGCAGAGACAATGACAAAATGTAAAGAGATTCATGGAAAGAGAAAGATATAGAGATATTAGGCATTCTTTATAATAATGCACTGTTTTGCCTTTTCGCCCAATGCCTTGATGCCTTGTCAGATATTTATAATTCTTTGCTTCCTATTGATTGATGAATTAATCTGTGTCTCATAAATACAGAAAGATATTATGTTTTTGTTCGAGAATCTCAAACAAAAAAACAAAAACAAAATAAAATAAATCCTGAGTTTTATGTTGAGCCATCACTATGTCCAAATATAGAACCTTTTCATAAGGAGTTCACATAATCAATGGTCAGTTTTTAAATAGATCAACAACCTGGAGCTGACCATTATCTCTGATCTCTCCCTTGTTAAATTTCAGTACGTAAAATCTCTTTACTCTTAGAGAAAAAATCATAAATGATGGTCAGCCTGGTCGTTCTAAATGATAGTCACTTTTGTCGTTGTACCCATATAGTTTTTTGTTCCATACCAAACCCATGTGAAAGATTTTCTCAGGTTACCCCAAATCTGGAAGCTTTGGACACCAGACGTGAAATCGGCAAAATACTCATCTTTAAAAAAAAAAAAATCAGGTTGTAGTCTTCGTTAAATTGCACATTTAATAACAGACCTACTGTAGAACGTGATCATTATGGATCTAATGGATTACAGAGGACGAAAGGTATTTTTGTTAACAAAGCTAAGGAAGTTCTAACAATTGACCTAGAATGAATTCTAATGCACCCCACTCATGAAATTTGATTCATATTTTAAGTTGTAGTAAAAGCGATGTTCTTTCCTGACCTTTGATAACATAGACTAAAAGATATGAGAAATATATTCCTGACTCAGGAATGGTGATGGGCGTGGGGGATCTACCGACAATAGTTTGAAATGGTACTTGCTCACAATAAAAAAATATCCTTTTGTCTCTCAAAGAGACATTGTTGCTCTCAAAAGGACGAAAACCCCATTGTCGTACATCTCTTTGGCCATCTTTGTGTATATACATTTTCATAATGCTTGTATCTTCTTGACTGGTCAATCTTCAGTCTGACAGTAATTAAGGAGAACTGATGGCTGATTACAAATTCATCATCTATTTGTTATAGAACATGAGAACTCTGTCACTGAGAGAAGATGGGACGAGATGTGGAAGTGTTGGTATAAAGAGACTGCTGCTGTTATTTTCAGAATGGCATTTTGGGTATGTGCCAAGTCAGGCTTGAAATTAAATATGTCCCGAACCTTTAGCCGTGTGCTCCGGTTTGAAGTCTATTTTGTGGCTTCCTTTGTTACGCTGTGATGGGATATTACCCTGTACCCCACTTTCACTTTTAAATTTCTGTGGTGATTTGACATACATCGGCAACACCAACTACGGCTCCATTTAACTTGCAACCAGGTTACATGTCAAATCATCGGTGTCAGCTATACAAGTCATTGACACAGATGGTGTGTGTTCGATTCAATATTGTAAGAACTCAAAGCCTCCACCAACTGTTCCTTTAATATAGTCAAAAAAGATTTTCAAAATAGGATGGGGGGGGGGGGATGATAACAATACAAGGAAAGAAATGGTATGAACGAACTGTAGCCTGGACCAGCTAGAACTAGAACTAGACAAAAAATGAAAAAGAAAGCTGACAGAAGGAGGAACGAGCAGCTGTTTATAGAATATTATATGGGGGAATGCTAGGTATCATTTGGACTACCGAGGATGTCCCGGAATTGAATCTGCAAGGACAAAAGAAGAAGGCTCTCCCGGGGATGATATTTGAGTGGAGATAGTTCTAAAGAATAGTAATTCAGGAAATGAAAGGTGAGATTATCCCACAGTTGGAAGACTTAAATCCTCTGCCTTTACTCTGGAAAAGGTCAGGGGCGACTTTGGTGACGACAGTTTCATATGTCAATTCATAATCCGTGTATTTGTGGTTGTTTTGGGTGCCACAACAGCTGCAAGGACACATCTGGCACATGCCTGGCTTTCACAAGCACAGCGACATTTTGTTATCCACCATCCACTATCTCTAGTTTCTCTACTACTGTATCACCACCATCATCACCATGACTTATATCATAGCGAATCAGCGCCAATATACCCATCTGCCAAAACCATCATCATCTTTTCTCCCATTCTTACATTATCATCAGTAGAAACACAAAATAATTTGCTGTTAACATTTAGATAGCACCGATAACCATGATGACCCAGCTTAATCAGTGAATCTAACCAAGACATATTCGTTGTAATTTCCTCGTTCTTTCAAGGGATAAGTCGGTGTAGTCTATATAGACAAAACAGCGGCATCCTAGCAAAGAGGACCAATATTCTGAAAATGAATAACATGATTAACAGTGCCTAATGCTAAACCAGGCTCAAACATCAATTTTATAGCCGTGCATTTTAAGTCTCAGAGGCTACAGGACAAGAATCTTAAAAATAACTTCGTGAAATAGTCAAAAATTAATTTTCGCATGCTTCTGAAGAAACGTAATTTTTCAGACTTGCTATATTCGATAATAAATGTTCTTTGCCTCGCTTAGAAAATTCTCTTATTTAAATAGTAATAATAATAATATAATGACAATGGTAAGAGTGACAATGATGATATTAATAATAATAATAATAAAGCAATGAAATGAAAACTGACATTTTACATTATTTTTTTATGCGACATTGTTCTATTATTGTAAGAACTTAGCATATGGGAGGCCTCTGTTTTCCAAGGAGTTAGAACTCGTGACAATGTTTAGAACATATTGAGAAGGCCGAGCGTGACGGGTTTCTCTTGCCTGGTACACTGGAGCCACCGGGATTTTTGTTGGTTTCTCATCAGCTGACACTAATTATTATTTCTTCTCTTCCTTCTATTTTATTCTTTTTCTTTCTTCTTTCCCTCTCTATCTCTCTATCTTCGTTGTCTTTTTTCTTCTCTCTCTCTCTCTCTCTTTTAATATGTTTCACAAAAGATATCACAGGAAAAGAAAAGGCATGGAGAGAGAGAGAGAAAAAAAAATGTTTTGTTCCTATTTCTTTCTCAGTTGAAGCAAACTAGGAGCAGGTGAAGGACATCACGGGGTTGATGATGCACGTGGCGAAATCACTCTGATTTTGATATCACTTGTATTCACTTGTAGCAAGCTGTTGCTGTAAAAATAGATGTTTTTATGTTTGCAGATACAAGTGGGGAAAGCCACAATGTACCATTATGTTTATCTACAAAAACAGCAGTAACAAAACCAAACAGAAATTTACTTGAGTATTGAAAGAAAAAAGAAGTCTTGTTCTTTCTCTTCTTTTTGTGTCCCTTCCTCTTCTTCCTTTATTTCCTCTCGTTTTTTTTTTCTTCTTTCCTGTCTTTTCTCTTCTCTGTCTTTGATTCATTGGTACTTTTCCCATTCTTTCATTAAATACAGATTCCTCTCCCTCTGCCACATCTATGAATTACTCGTCAAACAACAGCAACAACAACAACAACAACAATATCAGTAACAACAACAACGAAACTGGATGCACAATAAGTAAATAACAGACAAACTACCATTCGAAAGACCGTCTAATCATTATTTTACAATTCTTCGACAGTAATGAATATTGTTATTTGTTTCAGCGTTTAAAACGTGATCCAGGGCTACAATGCAAAACAAACAATATTTCCAGAATAAATGTAGAAAATAGCAAGGCGAGATATAAATATAACTTTTCAGTGGCACATAAAAAAATGTGTATGGCACTTAAGAGTTCTACTACTTACAATATATCATTTTCCATATGCCATTTTTTGAGTGGGCCTAGCAGCCTAGATTGTATCATTTCGAATACCAGTACAATTACGAATATTTTATCTATCTAAAAAAAAAACAACAAAAAAACTGCATCTTGACCAGTTCACATTTAATGCGATCAAAACCATGAGATGTGGCTCGATCGTGCCAAAAGCCGATGAAAAATCAACAAAGAGAACCCACGCCCAGGCTTTTGTCCTGTCAAGATGCTTCAAAATGGTATCTAAAAATACAAGCATGGTACGTTCAACGCTCCGTTCTTCTTTTTTTTCTATGCAAATTGATAGGGATCTAACTCAGTTTTGGTTTGGGGTAAAATATAATTTGTGAGGACCATTTTTTTGTTCAGAACACTTAAATATATTTGATGACAGCGCGAGGGCCTTAAATCATTCGAGCATTTTTTTTTTTTTTTTGCCTTAAATCATTCGAGCAATTTTTTTTTTCAGCATGTCCATACTCTGGCTTTCGTTCCACTCACCTCCAGTAATGTTCTTTAGCCCTGATGATCCGTTCCTTTTTCTCTCTCTCTCTCTCTCTCACTCTCTCTTTCTTTCTCTCTCTCTCTCTCTCACTCACTCACTCTCTCTCTCTTTACATATCTTGATGTTTATACTACAAATAAAGAGGGACAGATAATCATACAGAGAGAGCACTAAAAGAAAAAAAAATGTACCTTACTTTTCTCCACCTTCATGTGCACTAAATAACACCATTCTATAATTACATACATAGTGACTGCTCAGCATGTACACTCGACCACAATCTCGTATTACAGTTTATATCCACGTTTGAGTACACGATAAGGCACACCTCTGACTTGAAGGTTCAGAAAGGTCTGAAAATCATATAGTATGGCCTCATCCTAAAATTAGCGTTAAAATAACTAGACCTACCCACTGAAAAGACGTGGGCGGTAAAGCCGCGAGTGAGGGCGAGGTTTCAGCCACAGTGTTACGTCCCCTTGGGAAATTCTTTCCCTTGATAGACTCAGTTCGGGCGCCGAAACAAGTAGCTCAACACAGAATGACAAATTGTGGTTTTAGCGCCTGCCCACCCCTGCTTTCAGTTTAGGGGGGGGGGGGGGACTTCACCTGGAAACATTGCTTCTGATCCCACAGATTTGGAGAATGGCGTTACACTAATAATAATATATATATTTTTTTTAATCGTTCAAAACTGGGAAGGGAGAGATAGTGATAGAAACAACAGGGGCGGGTTGGGGATGGGGTGGACTAGTGCAATCTGCATAAAAATTTTGAATCAAGGGATAAGCCTCGTTACAGGGAGGAATGGCAGAATTACATCTCGTGGCAGAGGCCGTTTGTTTTTCTTTAAATCCATGCAACCTGAGTATCGGAGCTATTTATGACAAGCTTCTCTTATAACAAGTTCTT
Organism: Peronia verruculata; assembly: GCA_038406235.1. Lineage (NCBI taxonomy): Eukaryota > Metazoa > Mollusca > Gastropoda > Systellommatophora > Onchidiidae > Peronia > Peronia verruculata. The sequence continues at coordinate 9,840 of JBCAUA010042031.1, forward strand.
TACGCTCTCACTGCTGATCCATTCTTATAACGGATGCATGGGATCACCTTTGAAATGGTGATAGGTGAAGAGCTTTTGTTACTCGTTCTTAGCTCATGATTGATGGCTAGTTTTGCTAGAGTGGCGAAGCATAAGACCCATCTCTCTTTCTTTCTTTGTTTTTTTATTCCCCCCCCCCCCCCCCGCTCCTTTTTTCTGTCATAATTTTTGTCTGCCTCATTTTTTTTTCTTCGTCTATCACTCTTTTTTTTTTTTTTGAGGGGGGGTTCTACTTTGTTTTCTTTTTCTTTCTTTACCTTGCTTCTCTCTCTCTCTCTCTCTCTCTCTCTCCACGTAGAGATTGCTGCTTACATGTGTAGGCCCTAAAAATCCCGCCCTTCCCTCCTCTCCCAAACGAAAAAACAGATAATCCTATATGAGATGCGATTCAAGAAATTCACTCATTCTTGGCTGCACGTTTTTGTTTTATTTTTTATTGTTTGGGGGGGGGGGGAGGGGGGGGGGGGGGGGGGGGGGGGGGGGGGGGGG
>JBCAUA010042042.1:0-10329 GCA_038406235.1 Peronia verruculata
TTTCTTTTCCCTTTCCTTTTTGTTGTTTTCTTTGCCATTCCTAGCAACCCGTACATTGTAAATGTTTTTTGTGTCTAGTGTATATAACTCAGCTCAGTGTTGGTGCCATGCCAGTGATCGCTTTTATGCCTAGAATTACTGATATCATGCAAGCAATGTGAAACAATTAACCATATAGACTAAATCTACATGTACAGGTATCTACCAATATATATATATATGGCACCAATTAAGACGAGCCCTTGGTAGTACGTAATATATATACTGCATGGGTGTATCTACTAGTAATGCAGTGCATGTTCAAATTTCATCTGTTAGTTAATTCCCTTTGTATTGTGCATGCAGCTCACAATAATGACAAAGGTCTTTGTTAAAGTGTTTTTGTGCATGGTAAAGGATAAAATCACAAGAATATTATACAGGACATTATAGTTAGACCTGTTTCCAAGTATCTACCATGTAGACATTCTCTGAAGAACCACTTGCTTCCAAAAGACAGCTAGAGTTTGGTTTTTACATTTAGTGAGAAACCCCTCAAGTATACATTCCAGTGGCAGCCAGTATCCACCACTTTCTTAGTATCCATTACGTGGACATTTCTCAGAAGAACCACTTGCTTCTGAAAGACAGCTAGTTTAGTTACTGAGAAAACCCTCAAGTATATTCCAGTGGTACCACCACTTTTGATTCTGAGTAACCATCACGTGGACATTTCTCAGAAGAGCCACTTGCTTCCAAAAACATGCAATTTAGTGATTGAACAAAAATCCCTCACATGCATTCTAGTGCAGCCCAGCAGTAGCCATGCACCCACGCTTTCCAAGTATCCACAATGTGAATATTTCTCAGAATTAAAAACTACTAGCATCATGAAAAACATGCAGCTAGTTTTGTTACTATACATGCATGTACATAGTGCTTCTAGATCTATTGATTGCACCGGTAGGTGCAATCCTAGGAATGGCAAGGCGTTTACGTAGAATCCGGAAATTGGGCCCTCCGAAGATCGAGCTGTCTCAACCGAAGGGAGCCTCAAATCATGAAACCGACCTCATGGCTGTTTTCTACAGTCTTTCTACTCTATATATCTGTAGTCTTAGCTTGCAATAAGTTTTATACGCCGAGAAATAGCGGTATAAAAAAATTCAGTTTTACCGCGTTTTGTTCTGACTGACTAAGTAAGTAAGTAAGTAAGTAAGTAAGTAAGTAAGTAAGTAAGTTAGTAAGTGACGTTCTTGAGAAAGGTTTTCTCGAAGACAGTACACATTCAGTAGCCAATCAAGACGCAGTGAGGATCGCTACCACCGTGGTCAGAAGCATTTTTTTTTGTTTAGCGTTCGCTTCAAAAGCTTAGCTGAGCTCTAAGGATCGTATACGGACAATCCGCAACTCTTCCGCCATGTTATATATGTGGGTCACGCCCCATTCATTCATCATTGACTGTTTAATTGTGAGGATCCTTACCCAACCATCAACCGACCTCGTGGCGTTTAACCATCAATTTGATATGGCAAGCCAAACCTTTCAAAACCCGAGACTAGCAGAGACTGGTGAACCCAGCGCGGATACGAGAAATTTCGCCTCTATATAGAGGTGAGTCCGTCTGACACAAGCTTTCAGTTTAAACTTCCCCTCTATACAGAGGCGAGTCGCTTCCATATAGAGGCGAGCCCGTATGACACGAGATTCCGGTTTAAGTTTCCGTACGCTGAATCTTCCCCTCTATATAGAGGCGGAGTTCTGTATCCTGGAGTGAAAATGCCCTCTCGATGGACGGGAATGAGACCATCATCTCTCATTATCAGATTCCAGAACTAGCTACCAGGTCTCCATGCCGGATCCGAGTCTAACGCATGCGCAGAGTGAATTATCCACGTGTTACCACGTGCTATACTGTGAGAGGCTGAAGAGATGGAGAAGACCGTATTAGTACAACTAGGTGTTAGAAACAGACCTGTTACATTTAGGGGGGGGTATGAGGATCTTCTTGCAGCGGCAAAGTTAGTGTTTGAAGATATATTGAACGGAAGGGATATATACTTACAAATGTTGGATAAATCATGGGGTGAGTATGTAGACATGACATCCGACCAGCAGGATATACCAACAAGAGCTAAAATCCGTGCTATAGAGAAGGTTAGCTATAAAACTTATCTAGAGTTTATATTATCCATCTTGCATGCTGTGTGTATCAATAACTATTTTGTCATGCCAACCAGGAGGAAGCAGGTTCATCCATGAAATTGCATCCAACTCTCTCACCTTCCCTGAACGTGCCCAAGGTATTCACTCATACATGTATATGTTAGAGCCCAAGCTTGGATTTAGATTGCAGCGCTTCATGTCTGGCTACCAGGTTTAACAATCTAATTTAGCACAGTTGGCATCTCTGATGTATTATTGTGGTGGTTCAGTGGCCAAGAGCTAAGAGACTAGGGTTGGTAGGGTGCAGCAAGCTTCATTTGTAATAAGATTCATAACATCCATTTCATACATGTAATATTGCTTCCAGACCAATAGCTGCTGCAAAGGTCATAATCACTACTGTGATAACATTTTTGTATTATCACAGGATGCACAGCATGCACAACACAGTACATCACAATCACAACAACAATTGCAATATAGTCGAGCAAGCACACGAGCCCAGACAGTAATTGATAGACTGTCAGCACCTAGAGATATTGAGGCTAGAGAACTGTCGGAACAATTTTCCTACTACAAGAGGAGGCAATCAGATGTGTCAAAGAGAAGTAGAGTGCCACAGCGTAAAACAAAAACCACAAATGTTTGTGTGGTTGTCTTGAAAAAATTCTCAGGCACAGTACCCAAAGGTCCATCCCGGGAAAAATTGGCTCAACAAGGCAGGATTCTAAGTTTACGCCTTCAACGATCCATGAGTGATGCAGAGGTCAGATCAAAAATTGCTATAGCCTTTCGTTGTTCTCCTGATGTAACACTATTGGATGCCGGTGGTGGGAATGTACTCTGTAAATGTCAAGACCAAGATATCAATGGTGATAGAGCTGTGGAAAGGAAAGGAGCGATTTATTTCTGTGAAGAGTTTGAGGTAGGCTATATCAAACATAGGGATAGCTCTATGTGACATCTCCTGACCAGGTGGCTAATTCCTCTGCCACAAGCACCAGGAAGAGAAAGGTGAGTATACTTAAAATCAGTCTTCTCTATGATAGGGTGTGTATTCTTGCTCCAGGCCAACCTACGTGTACCTCTGTCTTCTGATTCAGACTCTGACTTCGACTTTGAGAAGACAAAACCCACTAAGCCTAATGTACATTGTGTACTCTTTGTTACTTCCTGTACATGATGATATGTTCTGCTGCTCCAGGTAAAACTGTTGCCATTAATAAGCTCAGACTCGGATTCAGAAGACAAGTTTGAGGTATTGTTTATTGTAGAATTATTGAGTGTATTCCATAACTGCATAATTATAATAGCAGTTTATTCCTATTGATATAGTTCCCTGTGATCGACCTGACTGGCCAACCCTCTGGTAGAGCCTCTGGTGCTCTGACTGGCCAACCCTCTGGTCAAGCCTCTGGTGTTCTGACTGGCCAACCCTCTGGTAGAGCCTCTGGTGTTCTGACTGGCCAACCCTCTGGTAGAGCCTCTGGTGCTCTGACTGGCCAACCCTCTAGTAGAACCTCTGGTGTTCTGACTGGCCAACCCTCTGGTCGAGCCTCTGGTGCTCTGACTGGCCAATTGTCTGTTTCTCTGACGGGTCAACCCTCTGGTAGAGCTGCTGGTGCTCTGACTGGCCAATCCTCTGGTTCTCTGACTGGCCAACCCTCTGATCGAGCCTCTGGTTCTCTGACTGGCCAACCCTCTGATCAAGCCTCTGGTGTTCTGACTGACCAATCCTCAAGTTCTCTGACTGGCCAACCCTCTGGTGCTCTGGCTGGCCAACCCTCTGCTGCTTCACTCCAACCTGAAGATGATACCAACAAAGTCTCCAGTGAGATAATTCATGAAGGTAAGTTTCATTCTATCTAGTGACTGCTCTACTATATTATTAGCTTGGTGAAGAACATTGAGTGTGTTGAAATTTTGATACTTTTTTGCAGTCAATGAGATACGAGAGAATTTCATGTCTGGGAATGTTTCTAATTCAGAAAAGTACCACATGATCAAACGAGACAAAATTTATGAAGATGTTCTCGAGGTGTACACCGACAATCTGGAAGTTTTGAATGAGTACCCCTTGCGTATCAAGTTTGAAGGGGAAAAGGCATTTGATTGTGGTGGGGTATGCAGGGAGATGTTTTCATGCTTCTGGAAACTTGCATATCAAAGGCATTTTGATGGGGATAGGCTTCTAGTACCATCTGTTTGTCCAGGTATGCAGATAAGTTTGGTCACTACACTTGGCACCATCCTGTCACACGGTTATTTGGTGTGCGGATTCCTTCCAATTCGATTGGCATTCCCTGTTATTGCATCAGCTTTGAAAGGCCCATACATAAAAATTTCTGATGCAATTATGCTTGAATCCTTTTTCGACTACATATCCATGTATGAGAGTTCTCTACTCAAAAAGGCTCTAATCCTTGCAAAACAGGGTGTTTCATTTTCTGATGATATAATGCCTCAGCTCATACAATTAACAAGCCGGTTCGAGTGCACAGTTATTCCCCAGTGTCATAATCTTCGTCAGATTATTGTCGATATATCCAGGCATGTATTTCTTGGAAAACCCATGGGTCTCTTGTATGCTCTTCATGGTGGAGTACCTCAGTCACATCGTTCCTTTTGGAGTCAATTTGCAGTTGAAAAGCTTTTCGACCTTTTTCGTGCGCTGAATGCCACCCCATCTGTTGTGCTTAGGCTTATTGAAGAGCCAGAGTTTGAAAACCGAGCTGAAGCTAAGATATTCTATTATCTGACTTCATACATTGGCAATAGTAAGCAGAATGAGCTTAGGTCCTTTCTGAGGTTTGTGACAGGCAGTTCTGTTGTGTTGGGTCAATCCATCAAGATAAGCTTCAACTCACTGCATGGGTTAGCCCGAAGACCGATAGCTCACACTTGTGACTGTCAGCTTGACTTGCCTACAACTTACTCTAATTACCCAGACTTTGAGAAAGAATTTGACAGTATCTTGGCTCAAGATGATTGGACAATGGATGCTGTGTGACTCAGGACCTTATGATCTACTATAGTTAGTAGCATACTCATCATTTTTCTTTTATATCACCTACATGAACTACCCTTATCTATCATCATTTCATCTATTGTGAGTTGATTGCCTCATGATCAGTAGCATGTTCATTTTGAGTTGATTCATGAATTGTGAGTGAATAAAAATCATGTTTGAAATGAAGTTTGTTTTCAAAAGAGTGCACACCAAAATTTATTAAGCCAGCTAGCTATACTAGCTAGGGAGATCTTGACCAGGACTGGATTATATCTAATGCCTGACAGTATTGTGCGATTCCATAATCATCACAAGTGGTGTGAGGATCAACAGATTCTCTCAACTCGGCCAGCTGCTCATCAGTTGGGTCAATAGTTGAGGCTGGTATACTCACTCCCTCAGTGTCTTCATGAACAAGGCTGAAATCCCCTTCAGAACCGTACTCATTGTCAACATTATCAAAAAAATCAAGTGCTATGAGACCTGAATGTCTCAACCTCAGCATTCCAGCAGTGAATAATTGTAAAGGAGATTTCCCACCTGCTGTCCGGACTCCATGGTTGTTCCATGCACCTCGAAATACTTCAAGAGATGTATTCACCTTGGGAACAAAAGTATAGTGAAGGGCAAATAGATGCTCTTCATCTAAAGGATCCAGAAGATCATTCTCCTCAAGGAAGTGGAAAAGACCATGGTAAAGGGATGTGACACATCTGTGGCTGTCTCTCCAAAGGCGTTCGATTCTTTGATTGTGTACCGAACTGCCAACAAGTACCGATCTTCGGCCAGTACCACGATATCGAAGCATGTGACGTGCTATCAGGGTGTTTTCTCCACCTTGATCAACTCGTAACCGTGATGGCAATCCATATTGACTAACAGCTTTCAAGAAAAGTCTGTATACTGTGTCAGCTCGATTATTAGTGGAGCACTTGATAAACAGAACAGTTCTACTGAAACCATCAATGGCGGCATGAACAACCATTCGCCAACGAATGAGTTTATGCTGTCCATCTGTGCATAAATAAATAGTAAAATTATATAATTATTTTTACTAGGGAGTTCACATGCACTTACTGCAACTCATTACATAATATTATAAAAAACTCACCAGCATGCCAAAGAGAATTAGGACTGGGAACCGAATATGGACGCCTAGGTGTGATACCATGCCAGCGTAATGTAGTATTGATGGGATCTGTGCTTCTAATTGCATCTCTAACTTGGGCTCTTGTTACATGATATCCCTCACTCCTTAGCTGACCCCACACCATTGTCTGGCCTAGAGCAGGTTGTCGCCTTCTAATTTCAGATACTAGTGCATTCACTGTCACATCATCAATAGCTTCACCAATTGGATCATGTAAAAGTACAAGCTCTAAACGTCTCCTATACACTGTTGAGTATGAAACACCCAGCAATTTAGCAATTTCAACCCACTTAAAATTCATGGAGCGCAAATACTGTAACTGTTCCTTGCTAATGTGGAATTTAGGTCTTCCAGTTTCTCCACAGATAGATGGAGCAGCATAAGAAAAATGGTCCCTTCTTTCACCATTGACATTTGTCAGTAAGTCTTCCCACTCTTGTCTAATTATCCACATATTCTGCAAAAGGTCATCCAAATCAGAAACACACCGCATGAGAAACTGGCTTGCTGAGAGTCCATTTAAATGTGCAATCAATCCAGATATCGTTGAGTTCCACAACTCCAGCCTATCCACAGCATATTCACAGTACTCACGATTGGGATGCTCTCTTGTATGTTCGAGTTGCCTCAAGAATGTGCGAAGAGCATCAAAAAATCTTCTCCAGCTTTCCTCAAAGTCAGCCATTTTTTTAGAGACACGTGGATAAGTCATATTTTGTGCGCATGCGTCAGAATCGATCCTAGACAGATCCGGTATGGATATCTGATCTGGTAATTCTCATTCCTGTCCCTGTCTCCCTCTGTATGGAGGCATTTTCACATCGGGATACAGAACTCCGCCTCTATATGGAAGGGAAGATTGAGCCTACGGAAATTTAAACCGGAATCTCGTGTCGTACGGGCTCGCCTCTATATAGAGGGGAAATTTAAACTGGATTCTCCTGTCAGAAGGACTCGCCTCTATATAGAGGCGAAATTTCTCGTGTCCGCACAGGGTTTACCATTTACCGTACCAGTCTCTGCTAGTCTCGGGTTTTGAAAGGTTTGGCTTGCCATAAATTTGAAGCTATTCCACAGACTAGACAATGTACGCAAAAGTATAGAGAACCACCCTCAGCTACCATGTATCGCATAGATCATAGTTGTTCCAAGTCTGAGCAGTTGGCCCAAGAAATGCACTCACTGTAAGTATAAGTAGATGAAGTGAGTAACTGTAGGCTAGCCATGTTTCTCCCAGCTGTTAGCTACATAGTCATACCATCTATATGGTCAATATGCAAAATACTTCTCATAGCACACATGCAGAATTATAATTATTAAGTCAGCCATGAAACCTATGATGTTTAACAAGCCAGGGGCCTATGAGCGTCACAGACCAATAACAATTTGTCAGACACAACCTGCAGGTAGCTGATACTTGAAACTCAGTCCTTTGTCACTGTGTTAGAGGAAAATATGCTTTTCAAACACAACAAAGTTTTCTTACCTCTATTTTTATACACCATATCTCAGTGTGTTGATGGCTCTCTTGTCACACATGCAGAGGCTCCACGGTGCATGTATGTTTCTGCCATTCTATTTTCTATCATTTGAATATTAAATTTTGCCTTTAAAATTCAATTCCATAAAATTGAAAATTGAAAATTGAGTTTGCAATTCAATTTTCATTTTCAATAAGTTAATTGTAACCCACCAAGAGGCTAACTTTTATATTCTTGATTGACTTACTGTTATAGTATAGCCGCAGCACAAACTATTTTGAGTTATATAGAGTTAATCAGTGTTAACGTTTTGCCAAGACGATCATTACCTTCAATTGCAATTTTAGCTTTAAGACATGACGATCATTACCTTATAAATTACAGTGTACAATATTAAGATTTAGACAACCGATAGGTAACATCAATATAAAAAGTGAGTCCGTTTTTAAATGATATGGAATTTCCATTGACAAGTTCATGGAAAATTGTCTCAAATGAAGGAAATCGTTCAAAAAAAACTTGTGTTCTGATCAAAGACTTTGAATGGTCATTTCGAATAGGATCTTCACCAAACTTGGACTCATCCAAAATCCTTCCTTGCTCTTGGTTGTACATGCAAACTGCTTGCTGTGCTGAAGGAAGATTGCTTGTGTCCATTCTTGTTAATCTATCATCATTTTGCATAACATTGTTTGGAATGTGACTTTGCATTCCTCCACGTCTTCTGCCTAATTAAATGACAAAACAATGATAATAATCACTAAGTTTCCAAGAGCACTGTACCTGGAATAGGATGATTATTCCAAGATGGAATGAATAAGTTTATACCAACAGATAGAACTTTCGTGCTGAACCATGAGATACAGTATCTGTGGAGATCATTTGATAAGCTAATATCTCCAGCATTCTCCATCTTCACAAGAGCCCTTTTGACTGGATAGTTCACTCGTGCATTGAGTTCTACCTAAAGCCTCTCAATCATGTGATTCTGTATAGAAACAATTCCTTTGTATCTTTACATTCAACATGCATTCAGTTGCTTATTCATTAATTTAAATTTGGTACAGAATTACATTTCCTAATGACTTGTGGACTAGTAGTTGATTAGCCAGTGCACATACCGGAGTTCATAACTTACATGTATGTTAGCATACCCTACACTAATATAATCACCTGAGTAGATGCTGTTTGTAAAAATGCTGGCTTGGTTGTGTCGTTCCGATAGTTTGCCAGCTTTTGCTGAATATATAGCATCAAGTACCACTCTTTTCCTTTGTCAACTCGAATCTGGTTCCACAAGCCATAATCTTGAACAACCTTCCTGCATGCATGTATGACTTAATAAATAAAATGCAAATAGAGCCTAATTATAGTGGAACTCACATATAGATTGATTCATAAATGACTATGTTGTTCTTAACTGGCATAGTACTAAATGCCACAATTTTCCCACTATGTCCATCTACTGCACACACATGAGTTATACCAAACATTACTAGTTTTTCATTTTGATCAATATGTAATTTCTCTCCAAAATAGAATGAGCGGTAGGGCACTGGGTTAGTGAGTCGATGAGCTCTTGTGAGGCGGTGACGGTGGTGTCTGGGATTTGCTCTCTGTAATGATTGTCCAACTCGAAGCTGGCAAACTCTAATACCCTGGGATGCAAGAAGTCCTGTCATCATTCTTCGACCATATGAGGGCCCAACCTGACAATAAGAAACATTATAAGCTATTGATAACTCTTTATTTTAGTGCTTGGGGTAACCAAAGCACCTGTGGGATTTATGGACAATGATACAATTCAGATAACAAGTAACCACCAGGGGTGTAGGTACAATTGTTTCCAGGTTGCCCAGAAACCCCCTAGAGCTTGTAGAAACGTGGGCGGAGCTCTTGATTGCAATCAAGTTAGCTCCACCTACTGTAGAGTCAGCATGCAATCACAGCCTATGTAATAATATTCATTTTGCTTTGGCCAATATTATGATTGCATTCAGGAACTAAGAGGCTCATTATCACTGTTCTGATTTCTCGCTAAAATATCTAAAGCTAAGTAGAGACACAGCTGCCACGAAACAGCTTCTGGATCCAAACATGCACACCATAGAAGAATCAGCACATGGCATCAAGATCTGAGCATGCACAGTGGAAATAACCTGAGCAACACTAGTATTCAACAAAACAGGTGGCCTTGTCTTTACCATTTGGATAGAGGTCTGGACAATATGGTCTAGTTCCTGGTCTCTGATTCTAGATGTAGAATGAATGTTGTGACTCTCGCAAAATCTCGCCACACTTCTTGCACTCAACCCACGGTGAATGTTTGGAAAGGAATGCCTCAGCTCCATACTGACATCCTGATGCGTTCTACGTTCCTGGACAACCATTCTGTGGATGTATGCATAGATTCCAGGGAGTTCTGAGATAGTAGCCATAATTTTGAAATTGCCAGCTGCACGTGAGTGGCCGACATTGCATTATAGGAGGTGGGCAGAGTTGTGCCTGTTGACTGATCAATCAGATTAGTTTCAGATGATGTA
>JBCAUA010042053.1:0-11913 GCA_038406235.1 Peronia verruculata
AATCTAAAATTGCATTTCACAGTTCACTTTGCTGAAATAGACCGATTAAACGCCCAAAACTTGTAATTTAATGGCATGGCTTAAAAAGGGTTAAAAAGGATTTCCAAAAGTGATCGGCAATTTTCTCAATAAATTCGGCTGCCGTAACAGGTCACCCCCTCCGTCTTTAATTGCCAATATTTCAACTTTTACCTAAGGTAGAACAATAATTCTTTCACGCACCGAAAGAGAAATAAACAATCTTCACAGTGATACCAATAACTCCATATGCCCAAAATTTCATCGTGTCACATCTCAAATAGGATTTAAAGAAAACTAATCACCATTATAGTAATAAAAATAAACGGCCCAGTTACTTCTCTCTGCCACGCACACCTACTGTTAAATCAATAATAATTATCACAAAGAAGAAAATATCACTTCACTTCTGTTTTTAACCACAGAAAACTGAAAAGAATTATATGTATTCATGATAGCAAAAAAAAAAATAAAATACTTTGAACTTTTATGACACAAGCTTCGATCAAAACACCGAAAGCAAATTTTCTTTCCCAGATCATAATGTGAGCTGATAACATTGGCGTAGTGGTTGGGCTGTTGGGCTAGGATCAAAGGCTCCTGGTTCGAATCTACAAGGTCCTGGCATTTTGTCCGAGGGAAATACATAATTTACTCACACTTCCATTTCTGACTCGACCCGGGTTAAAACGAGAAACTTACTTTCAATTAGTGAACGATATTATTAGAATCATCGAGTCGCCCTCTGAAGGACCTATTTGACAACACGGATCCGCAGGCCATCCTGAGCTTTTTACACCAGGTTGGCCTGTACAACAGACTGTATCATCTCGTCATGATAAACACATGGCCAGCATGCGGTGATCCCCACAGGACGCCGCAAAACTGCTTATATCGATCTTTTAATTTTGTTACACATTTTTTGATAACCCAAATCATTGACATATTTTGATATCCATTTATAACTCATCATAAACACGCTGTCTGTTATTACCGTGTAAATGTACCCATCGTGTTAGGCACAATATAGCCGCCATCGTGCTGATGTGCCTTTAAACCCCATACACAAACAAACAAAAAACAAACAAACAGATAAACAAACAAACAAAACTGACAGGCAGCCGTCTTGTTACCTTCTCCAAGAAGTTTTAATAAGAGCCTGTACTGGCAGTTAATAATAAGAAATAAGTGTTTTTCTGTAGTAAATATTTTTCAGTAAGACTTAACGTCTAACAATGGGAAGCAGAACGGTATCATAAGCCAATCAGCATTGGATTTCCTTAACTTCAATCCTGCCCACCCCCACCCCTTCTCCCAAATCCCCACCCACGACCTGTATCCACAGAACGCCAGTCCTTTAGGTACCTGTTTTCAGATTTTAGTGCTCATGAATGGTGATATCAGGTCAGAAAAACTACCTGTCAGATCAGAATGTCTTAAGCCGTAGATTAACCCGTTGAGTCCTAAGTTCCTCCTGCCTGAGTTCCTGAGAGATTTAAGCCTTTACTTGACACACTACTCTTACAAGTAAATGTAATCGGCTACTGTGATTCATTGATAATTACAAGACTTAAGTATAGACCCTAATGCCAGGTGATCTTGTTCACCGTTGTACCATTTGCATCTACTTTTCATCCGATTTTTAACTGCCAAGATTTCTTCATTGTGCCTAATATACACACGATTCTTGGAAATTTTTTCACCATTTTTCAGAAGGTTGGTCGTAGGAATTCCCTACTCAAGAAGCCAAAAGACCGTTGAGCCATTAAACCCCCCGCACCCTTTAAAAAAAAAAAATGAAATGTTAGCAAGTTAGCAAGTATTCTCAGTTATTTGACAATGAATTCAGAGGTATAGTGTCAGGAACGAGTATTAAGGCCTGTTTACACCGTTCCATTAGCTGACAGTGAAAGAAAAGAGGGATCTACTATTTCAATATTCGGTTTAGATTTTGGTACCATTCCGGCTATTTCAATTTACTGAACAAAATCTTGTTTTGATTCTACTGTTCAAATTACCGAAATGGAAGGGGAATCAGGACTCCATTATGGTGGGTTTTGTTTGTTTGTTTGTTTGTTTGTTTTTGCTAGCGCTTATATATTATGGACGATTATTTGTTTCACAGCCAGTTAAAAAGAACAAAACTGTTCCTATCGTGAGCTCAGTTCTCTGTTGCTCTATCTCCATGTTTCGCATTTTGAGAAAATTTATGTTTTATATTATATTATTTATCAACTCTTTTTTGCACATAGGAGCTAAAACAAACTGATTCTCAAAATCTACCTGCTTGGGCAAGTGATCGGTGAAATAATTAGACTATATGGTAGATTTACTATTCCTTTTTCATATGACATAAATGAGAAGTAACCCCTGACCTGTGACCTCCTCACCCCGAAAATATTGCCCTCGTGTCTCTTCAAGCGTCGGGCACTCACATAAAATGCCATTGTGCTCTGCCTACCCGTCTCTTGCAAGGTTGTACAAGATGATCATAAATCCCTTAGCCTTCCATATATCTTATTGTCAAGTCCTTCATTGTATAAACACACGATTCCGGGAAAAAACCCAATGCGTTTTCCTACGTCAAGTAATCATTAACTCCACCCAATTCTATTATTTGGAGGGCATCTAGGTTCAATAGGTTTACGGCGAAGAGTTTTAGTCATACATTTCCTACCAACCGTAACAGGATGAACCCAAGAAGTTAGGCAAATCTATGCCCGAGGCAAGGTCAAGGAGATGGGAAAATGGAATTGCCCTGGATATTGGTAAATTCTATTCTGGCTGCATAATTTGTATTAATGGAAGATCGTTGTGCTCAGTCCTGTTACTTCCCTTTATCAGACAAAAGAGGGATTGAACAAGTAGTGTAAAGAGGGAAAAAAATCTCATCTGTGCAATTTGCTTGAAACATACACTGTAAAAAATTCCAGAAAAATTGTGATGTAAAGAGAATGCTTTCTTCTTATTGTTATATATATATAAGTGGAAGAGATCTCCCATTATCTGACGCCTTGTTCTGTGACACATTTGCCTCAACCGTTTAAGAAGGCCATATGTCTCATAACCCCCCCCCCAATCCCGCGTGGGCCCTGGCTTTATAAGTAGGTTCTCTGCTCCTACCCGCAGGTGGTGTAAGCCCACCATCGGTGGGGTGTCTTCCATGGTGTGCCATCCTCGACATTCCACGGGTGACATCTCTTCTCTCTCTCTCTCCTTGCTCCTGTCTTCTGTCCCGCTTTCTTTCCTCTCTTCCTCTTGACCTGTATCTTACAGTGTCTGACACAAAATAGCCGTAATCGTGCTGATTTTTCGTTAAACTCCAACACAAACAACAAACAATCACAAAACAAACAAACAAACAAACAAACAAACAAAATGTATAGCGAATGTAACTTATGGACGAGTTAGGTACTTTAAGGGCCATCCTGTAGATGTTGTTGGTGAAGTTGTAACGGTGACTGCTGAGGGTGGTGTCGACAACAATCATTTCGAGATAATGGATGAACGGATGTATGAACTGATGAAAGGATGGATGGATGGATGAATGGATAGCTCGACATAGGAACGGTCCATGTCCACCCCCTCCCTAATAATCAAACCACTTTGAGAATCAGACTATTATAACTGACCACATGCTATGGCCTTCTATTGTGATGTCCATCCCCAGAAAAATCAAATCCAGGTGGAGAGAACTGACCAGTGTCTCACACTGTCCGAGTCCAAAGACAGCATAGTCATGGCGACCTGTGACGCCAGCAATCCCCACCAACAATGGAGCTGGCCCAGAAAGACTGTCTTATAAGTTGTCTTTCGGATTCATGGTGAATACCTTGTGCTAGCCTTCTCTCTTTTTTATCCCATTATGTGTGTGTAGCTGTCTTTCTACTGTGAGTGTGCATAAATGCTGTTTGATGAATTAAGGTATATACTGTCGGGCTGAACTAAGTGATCATGTGATGGGTTCATCAAAGTGATAAAGTGATGGAGTCATGGTCACGTGACCAATTAAGTGATCACGTGGTGGAGTCATGGTCACGTGACGAACTAATTGGTGGTGTGATGGATTAATTGTCACGGGATGAATTAAGAAGCGATTCTGTGACGAATTCATGGTCACGTGATGAATTAAGTGGTCAGTGATGAATTCATGGTCACGTGATGACCTAAGTGGTTATGTGATGGATTCATGGTCACGGAATGAACTAAATGATCATGTGATGGGTTCATGGTCACGTGATGAACTAAGCGATTATATGATGGGTTCATGGCCACGGGATGAACTACATGTAATTGATCCCATGGTGGAGTCATAATCAAGTGACGAAATAAGTGGTCAGTGATGGATTCATGGTCACGTGATGAACTAAGGGTCATGTGATAGCTTTATAATCACGTGATGAACTAAGTGGTCATGTTATATGTTCATGGTCACGTGGTGAACCGAGTGGTCATGGGATGGATTGTGAGGTCATGTTGTAGTCTCAATTCCTTTTTATGTGATGGATTCGATCGGTGTCACGTGATGGATTCAGAATTCACTTAACCCATTGATCATGTGAATGTGTGGAGACTGATGTTACTTTGTTAAATGTCCCTTGGCAGATGGGGGTCCTCTGCTTTGCCTAGGACTCTGGAATATCCAGCATTGTGGGCAAGTCATGCCGTCAAGGCAGATGTTGTGTAGCTTCTAAGTGGGACATGGGTGACAATCTTTGATGACAGGAAAGACGGAATACCTTCGGGACCCTTTAATGGGGATTACTGAATAACTTCGGTACATTTTCATTGGGATGACTTTTCTCCAACCAAATGATGCCCCTTAACTAGATCAGTAGCCGAATAAGAAGCTATGTATAGGAAAAATTAATCTGCCCATGTCTATTTGAAAGCTGATATCATTTAAGAACACACACACACACACACACACACTCACACACATATGAACATGTCAAAAATGGATTGAATATTTGTTATTTTTTTAGTGTAATAATTTTGTCACAGTTTGCCTGTGAATTACATTGCAAGAGCAAGAGGAAGCGAGATTTTGTTTCTTCTTGACAGCTCTTGTCAATTAATTAATCAATTAATTAACCCATTCATTCATTCCACTCCTCATTTTTTCATTCATTTATCATTCCTTTGATCCATTCTTTATTCTTTCATCCATTCATTTATTCACTCATTCATTTATTAACTCGTTTATTCATTCATTCACTCATTCATATATGAACTCATTCATTCATTCATGTATTCATTCATTCCTTTCGTATTCATTCTTTTATTCATTCATTCATTTACTGTTTCCTTTATTACTTTATTCATTTATTTATTTCTTCCATCATTCTTTCATTCAGTCTTCCATGAATGGTTTCATTCATTTATCCCTTCCTTCCTTCATTCTTTTCTTTCTTTATTCATTCACTCATTCGTTCTTTATTCATTCCTTCATTCATCTACCCATTCATTCATTTGTTCATCTATTTCTCACTCACTCATAAATTACTTACTTTAAAAAATTTAGAACTAGGGTGTATTATTCCAAATCTTATATTTAGATACACCACATTGTCAACGAAGATACTTCGACGTGATCTATATATGAATGTATTCAAAGAAAATAAAGATGTTGTTCTCGAAAATCGTCATTACTGTTGGCATCCTAGGTAATCAAGTTACTTTGGCGTTGAGGCTTTATCCTTACTGTTGCTGTTGTTGTTTGCTTGGTTACCTGTTTATTTTTGCCCCACCCCCCACCCTCCCCGTCCACCTTTCTTTCTTTCGAGACCTTGTAACTCGATATTTCGGGAAATGTCAACTCAGAGACTTAGGGAATCCATCGTGGCTTCTCATATTTTTTTGATACATGGACATGACCAACTGTTAAACACAAGACAGATAGACAAACGGCAGGATCGACGGATAAATAGACTCACAATTGGGCAAATACAAGGCTGAGTGAGACATGACGAACATGCAGGAAGATAAATGAATGGATGTACGGATGGATGAGCCGATGGATGGACGGATGGATGGATAAATGGATGGATGATGAATGAATTGATGAAGGCTGGAGGGATGGAAGAATGGGAGGATGGGTAAATGGATGGATAGATAGATGGATAGATGGGTGGATGGATGAATGGATGGATAGATGGATAGATGTATGGATGTATGGATGGATAGATGGATGGATGTATGGATGTATGGATGGATAGATGGATGGATGGATGGGTGGAATGGATAGATAATTCCTGGATTGATAGATGGATCAGTGGATGGATGGACAGACGAATAGATGTATGGATGGAGGGTTTGACCGATGGATAGATGGATGATAAATGGATGGATTTACAGATGGAATGAGATATGGATGGATGGATCAATGAGTGATGGATGAATGAATGGATGGATGGATGCACAAATAGATAGATGGATATTGGATAGATTATGGTTGAACCAATGAATAAAGTGAATAATTTATAGATCAATTGGACATGGATGAATATAGGACTATATAGTTGGTAGATAGATGGATCATGGATACACAAGCGAATGCAGATAGACATCTTTTGAATTGTCCAGGAAGACAAACATTTCTTCATTTAGGCAAATGGACATACGGACAAAGAGACAAAGCTAACAGAGCTATAGATAACCCAACAAGTAGGCCAGAGCATGAGCTGAAAATTGAGGTCAAAAGCTCATTTGCTTTGGCCTTAGCCTGTCTCGAAAATGCTCTTATCGCAGAGAAGTCGACTGGGGTTAAACTAAACTCCTTATATTGTAAAAACACAACGCTAGCGGCTGACAGCTTATCTGGTTTTTCACATGGTTAGAGGCGCACTCAAAAGTACAAGCATGCATCTCTTACAAGTGATAACGCAACACGAGTTCATACACTTTGCGATAATGAAGCACATGAGGAGTTCTCAACGCAGGAAACGTCCATCACGATTTCTAACTACTCAACGGCTGTCTAACCAGGCATTGATACCAACACAATGAAAGCCTTTTCTTCCCGTGGCCGATTCGACTCTGTCAAAGAGCCCCGTGTCTAAAACAACACTCCCAATAGTCCAAACAAGCAATGATATTTATAATAATAGTAATAATCCAAAATAATGATGTACTGGTTATAACAATAATAACCAATAACGACGATAGTAAGGAAACACAATCATGATAATGATTCATTATTGGCCTGACGAAGAGCCAAGCCGGCTTGAAAATTTGGCAGATTTGACCATCACTATCAAGTTCTTTATAGATTTCTGTGTTATTTGTTTTTCTTGAATTCTTTTATTAGTTGCCGGTCTGACAGTTATATTGTATTTTTATAAAATGATATAATGATAATAATAACAGATGCAACTAGTTAATTAATGGTAATATACTATTATATTCCTCTACTGGATCAGTCTTGTGTCTAGCAGATCTGACGAGAAGACCTATGAAATGATGATACCCTTTTACTCTTTGGTACTGAAGTTATGTGATAGTTTGTACAGTTCTTAAAGAATGAGGTAATGCATTAATTTGTTTTAAGCATCATGGATGGACACCTGTCTTTGAATGTAGGGGATGAAAACATGGCGTTTTGCCCAAGCAAGCTACATGGAGAATAGGGAAACATACAAAAACTCGAGATAACTCAGATTCGTCTGTCGCATATGACATATTGAGAGTTACACCCCTTGTCACATGCGCAGTGAAGAATAACATGTGTCCTCATGGCGCCAAGAAATCATGGATGGCTGGCTATTTTCTGGCATATACCAAGATTACTTCACACAAATATTATATACCGAACTATCCATAAGTCATAAAACTATGGGATAGGTTAATAGCCTTACCTTATTTGCAGTTCCCTGGATCAGCTATCTGGTTTAGGCAATCGAAGAGTTAGATCTAATCTTCACTCGTGCAGGGAGATACCCTGACAGTAACTTGTTTACGGTGGCCAAACACATTGGAGCTAAACTACAACCATGAATCCTGATTTTATCAGTGTATGGAAAGCTGCTGGGTGTATAGCAGTCATCAGCATCAGATATTTGTTGTATCAACAGAACAACTTAAAAGCAAGCTCTTTTAACCCAGTGGTTGTCATCACATGAATGACACAGCCCCGGTATTCGGGAAATCCCGATTACGTAATCAATATCCGGAGATACCCGTGTCATTAACATCAGATTTACGTGTTTTCGAAAAGGTAAAGATAGTTTATGGGCTGATGCAAAGACATGTATGAAAATATACAGTTTCAAACTTTTCGTATTACACCAATTCGGAGCACAGTAATTATGCACGGAAAACACTGCCTCACAACGAACAATACTGTATCAAACTTGTTGTCATAATAACACAGAGATACCGAAGTGCACAATAAGAGTTGACAGAGCTGCCCAACCACCCAGAAAAGAGCACAAGCCGGTCTGAGTACCACAAAGGTAAGGATGAACCATTGAAAGGGAACTTCCCATATGTATCATCTGATTTGATAGGCTATTATTTTAATCGCTTATGTCAGGTCAAACACACACAAACACATACACAGACACACGCACAAAGATTACGTTGTCATGTTTTCCACCGTAATAGATGTCTTAAGTGGGATTTCCTGACTGAGCTGCAAGGCATCAGCTTTTCAATGGCTCTTATCGCCAACACTTGCACTTTTGCAGGTGGCTGAAAGGCTAAAAGAGCTAGAGAGGGTCGCGCAAAGTTGCGGTTTTACAACAGAGCCAGCCTTTATCTCCTTGTTAAATTCTCTTTGAGCACCGTCGTTTTCTTTCCTTTCTTTTTAGGATGATAATGTCTGTGCGTGCCCAACACGATTTGTTTGCAATGTTTGCCGGGGAATGGTGTTAAAACGAAAGAGTTTCTCGCGGAATTGCAGTGTACCTAGGTCTTTGTTTGCATGCTTATCATGTTAAATGCATTTACTTTCTTAGCCTGTGATTCCTTTATGCATAGCTGCCCTGGGGTTTTAAATGTTCTTTGTTGACTTTTTCAATTCCTCCTTATTGATGGGGAGCTCTTTAACGTACAATGGTATGGTTATATTTATGTCGCTGCTGTGCTGAAGCATAAGCAAATTATGTGCTCTGGATATCACGACATAGTTTTCTCTCTGCAAGATAAATGGGAATCAGCAATTATACCACTATTTTTTAGTCTAGTGTCTTGGTTGCAAAACTTCTCATATGAAACAATAGTAACTTAAGGGGACCTAATTTAAAAAAAAAAATATTGCACAGGTAGATGTCAAAATGTTTATATCGCAAACTAACAGACAGATTACTGTACTAGTGAAGTTATCATCTCTATTTTCCTCCTCTTTCCGATCTCTTTTTCTCCCTCTTTCTAGCTCTTTAGATTTTCATCTGTCTGACTTTCTCGGTCTACATTGTTTTTTCATTTATTATTTTATAATAAGAGAACCATACAAAGACCAATATTGAAGTAAAAGAAAACGGAATTATTCTTGATATCATTTCTCTAAGGCTTTCAGTACCCTGTGTAACAAGCCCCTTCCTTTTTCTCTTTCTTTCCTTCGTTCTTTCTTTCCTTCTCTTTCTTTCTTTTTTTCTCTTTTTTTTTCTTTCACACTGCACATATTCTTCTTTTGTCGTAGTTTTCTTTCTTTTTTTTTTTTTTTAAAGAATTGAAATATAAACAATTGGACAAGGTCAAGATGCCCCAGATCATATGCATACCCGTCTGTGGAATAGACCATGTTCTGAATTTCTCAGTAGACACGTGGTGGAGTCGTGCTTTTCATCTGAGTTAACTTTCTGAGTTGTCAGTTGTTATCCGCACGGGAGGTACTCGACTCTTTTGTCTACATTGGAGATCATACTGCTTTGTATTCTTGTTATGTGGAGCTTTTTTGTAACAACTTAAATTTACAGGGCATGAGAAAGATTGTGTAGCTTGCCATCCATTTTTATGAAAATAGAATAAAATAAAAAATAAGATTAAAAATTAGTGCAAGGTCGATATTCAGGGTTAAGTGATTTTTCTTAGAAAACGGCCTTTGACTTCATAGATTAATGGCATGGGGGCACTCTAGAATTTTATAAGGGACATTTTGTCTTATAAAAATGGCAGTTATCAGACAGGTTAGATAGCCAAACTTTCAGTTGATTTTTTGTTATTGTTTTGTTTTCATATCAACGACAGTGCACTTATGACACTTTCGATTTAAGAATCGATATGACCAATCCTTAGTCATTTGGAATTTACGAGGAGCCCCTTGATCTTGCATAGTGTCATTGATAATACAATCAATGTTATGTCTGTGCCTGGTGTGTAACAGTGCTTCTGATGTACCTGAGTTAAGGTGGATTGAGAGATAACAATACGGTGATGACATCTTCAACCTGTCAGGGGGCCGATCCACTTACAGAACTGTTCACACTACATGTGCTTTGCATATAAAACCTTCCCAAATACCCCGGAGTGCAATCACAGTCACTCGTCTTATCACGAAATTATCCATGATGCCTTCACTCTAATCTCTCAAACGCGAACAAAGATTTCGTGTTGGCAATCAATGGCATAAAAAATAGTTTTTTTTTTCTGACATTATAAAGGTAAACACAAGACCGTACAACTCAGGATATGTGCTATTGTTTTTCAAAAGGCCCTTCATATCATTAGTCCATTGCCCTCTTTGAACAGAACGTAGTATAGGCAATATCTAGGTCAAATTACGTTTTTGTCAGATTCGAATTCCAGTTGTCAGGACGCAGCTTTTGTTCTTGGTCCTATGTCTAGAACTTGAAAAATTATATAAATATAATATATAAATATATGATATTATATAAATATATCATATATAGGCCTACAAACTGCTATTTACTGACTAATAAAGTGATTTGTTTTCCTTTTTTTCTTTTTTTTTTGTGTGACTCTATTGTAAATTGTGATGTTCTACATATGCGGTGTTTTATCAAAAGAGGGCAGAGGGGGCGAGATAACAACTTGCAGCAGGTTGAAAGGCGTAAAGAGAACGTAACATAACGTACATTCATCCATTACCACACTGAGAAAGTGGACCAAAGTTTCGTTCTTGTTGGGCAAACACATTAAATGGATCAAGAGCTGCACGCCTACATAATTGCCATCTTCAATTATTAGGCCTGTTGTTCTCTAATGCAATGTTGGATTCTACATGGACTGTTCTAGGACAAAATGATGATAACAGAAAACACAAAGTTAAAGATTTGATAATAAAGGAAACGTCTTTATTCATATTCCATCTCTTATCATGGTTTCTACTGGTTTTCTAAAAACAAGGAGGTAGGCCATTTTTGTTTATGAACATGATGATAACAAACACTGCCTCATCCAGATCTCCATTGAAGAAACAACTGTAAACATGTGGTTTACTGTTTGATTTTTCATGGGCATTTACTACTTTCATAACCATGTACATCTTGATATGCATAAACGCTGTTTTTCTTTCAGTCTCTATGTACACAGATACACTACTTGTTTATTCGACTATTTTCTTGTCCCCCAGCATATCGCTTTACATCTACGTCGAGACAGTATCTTGAGAGATGGCGATCTAGGTCAGAACTCATCAAAACACAGCCAGCGACTTCATAAATATCATTGTAATGTTTGAACGAAACCCACTTTGGGCTATGGTTAAAAAAAGCACAGAGGATAATCAATATGGGCCTTGATTCATCAGTTTCGATGTGACTGAGGTAGGCACAGGACATTATGTTTTCTTTCTCCTTCTTCGTCTTGGATGTCATGTACTTTGTTATTCTCTCTTTCTCTCTCTCTTCTTACTGTTCCATCTTATCTATCTATCTATCTATCTATCTATCTATCTATCTATCTATCTATCTATCTATCTATCTATCTATCTAT
>JBCAUA010042064.1:0-11913 GCA_038406235.1 Peronia verruculata
AACTTCTTAGATTTGTTTATTCTATCTCTTCAATGTATGTTTAGGACATACAAGCAATAAAAAATGAAACTTTAGTGCTTTCCTTTCATTTTGTCAACCTGAAGCGAGAGTAGTGCAGTTATGGTCGACCTTTTCAGAATGGCTCATATATAAAACCCCTTGCGTGCTTAAAGATTTAAAAGAACCAATGTGAGGGAATATAATGCTTATGATCTTGAGATTTATGAAGTTAAATCTGTCTTCTTTTCTTCTCTTTTCCCCCCACTATTTTCATCTTGAGTCAGATAATTATCATTGGGCTCCTGCTAAAGGGAATAAAAAAAAAAAGAAAAAAATTCCACAATCCTTGAAAAAATATCACTATGTATGGACGATTCTGTCAGCCCCTCACTTCCCTCAGCTCAATTAAAGTACCCGAAAGGAAAAGTAACTAATTCGCATTTTGCACATTCTGATCCATGGTCAAAAAGCCAAAATTAACACCCCCTTTAGCTATTTGCAAGAAATAGTAAGACTGATCCAGCCGCAATGGAACAATTGCAAGGGGAAAAAAAATTATTAAATGTCTTTTCAACATAAAATCTCTCAAAAAGGAGTTGAGTTCTTTTCCTGCTAGGGTTTTCAATTTCCATCAGCGCACACAAATATCACTATATTACCATCAGATGTAAAGTCAGTAATAATTATCATAAGGCATGACGAACTTGGAAATCAAATAAAGCAATGAATTTTGTGCGGTACAGCTACAACATACAATGATAGACAAATCCACAAAGCAGATAACAACAGTATTGATCATCGATCGAAACTAGTCCGGCTAGAAACAAAAATGCAAAACAATTTAAACAAAATGAAAAGCAAAACAACAAACAAAACTGTATGCTTCAAGAAACACATATTTTAAGTCTAAAACTTTGATTTTTAATGGCAATAAAAAAAATGATGATGATGATAATAACAGTGCTGCAAGATCAGCTCATGTCAGGGATGGAAAAGACAGCAAAACAAAAAAGCAAGGGAAAAAAGGGCAATCTGGCAAACATAGTACATACAAAAACAATAACAACAACAACAAAAAAAAAAGCTGGCACAGCAGGATGACTGACTGAGTGAATTAACAGCCTTGGTGAGGGTTATTCATTACAAAATATGTACAGCTCTTCTTTGCAAGTAATACTTTGTTGGATTGTTTTAAACCATTCTCCTTGTCAAGTTTTGATATATATTATATACATATGTACATTAAAATGTAATTCAAAACAATGTTTTTCTTAGAGGGAAAAAAAAAAAAACAAAAGTAAATTAAAAAAAAAAACTGCAGATATCTGGATAAAATGAAGAGGGGGGAAAAAAAAAAAAAAGAAAAAAAAATAGTGATAAAAGAATAAAAAATAACCACAATAACAACTGAAGACTAAGGGGAAAGAATCACAGATCCATATTCGCTATGTAGCAGAAAACTAAACCACACATGCCCACTTTTTCACAGGCAGCAGAAAACTTCTATGGACTTTTTATTTTTCAACCCACTGTCCAAACCAGAGGTTCCCACCAGGTGGGTCGTGACCCTGAATGGGCTGCAAAGCATCCATCACAGAAAATAAAATGACAGTCAGCTGCTGAGAGCAGCGGTCACATGGGTTTCAAGTTTTGTGGAAAAGGGTTGCAAGTGCAAAAATGTTGGGAACCACTAGTTTAGACAATAGCAGCGGAACCGGAATGGAACCGTTCTGATCTAATAACAGACTGTAAAGCGCTTAGAGTCTGTTTTATATGGGGATAAACGCTTTATAAATACTCTCTTTAATTATTGTCTTTTTCGGTGGAATAGATAAGGATCAAGATGAAACCCTGTGATCATGAAAATATTTAAAAAGAGACATCTGTTGTTCTTACTCCTTAGTCTTCAACTGCAAACATTGGTACAAAAAGCAGTGTAAAAAAAAAACATCAACTTTAATTCCATTTCAGCTAAAGACTGAGGCCAGCAAACACCATTTCTAAACCAGATCTTCATCTACGTAATACAAGTGCGCCATCAATCACAACACACTTAGCCTTTATCATATTCTAATCTTCATGTTGCAACTTTAATGTTTGTTTATTTTCTATGTTCACATTTTATGATTTTAGGAGATCATTTGTATCAAACCAGACCAATAATCTTGCCATTTTTGAGTGGTGCAATTTTCAGTTAACCCATATCTCTTTGCAAATATAAAGGGAAAATGTAGGGATATCCAAATATAAATGATCTGATTTTTCAGTTTCATGAAATGTGGACTAAGAACAAATAAGCACAAAAATCGCAAAATGTCATTTTTTAAAACTATAACTGATTCATCACTCTTGACCTGGCTTCAACCATAACTACTGTCTCAAAAGTGAGTCAAACGCTGACTTGATTAAGAAATAACTTAAGGATAGATATGAACAAATTTTGATAATCACAGATGCCAGGATGTCTCCTCTCTCTCCAACGAGACAATAAGGACAAAAATAAAATAAAATAATGACAGGTGGAAAAAAAAAAAAAAAATGAGACAAAACCCATACTGAAACTAACTCATATACACATCAAAGAGTTGCCAAATTGCTCACGAACTGTGCAAGATTACAAGGCCTTTTCAGAAATGCAAGGCAATCATAGTGATTGCCCTTGCCCTAGCAGTGAGCATGCTGATATTTTTGCACCAACCAGGAAACCAGCTGGGTGAGCTGTGTCTGCTGCACAAAAAAAAAAAAAAAAAGGACACTCACCCAATCATGCCTGTGCTACCACTTTCAAATTGTAAAAAAAAAAAAAAAAACTGACATCAAATATGCCTACAACCAGGCAGTTCTCATACACCAGAAATAGAAGATTAGACAAAAATATCATATTGTGAAAATGACTGCCCTAAACAAGATCGGGGGGAAAAGTTTTTATTTCATGACTCTCAAGAATCTAGAAAGTCACTGCTCTTGTTCCATATTTCCTTTTTTCCCCTCCATCTGACAATTCTCAGGAGCAAAGGAGAAAACTGAGCACAACTTACACCATTTGACCCCTTTGACAGTATAAACAATCTTATAAGGAATAAGCAGTTCCTTTGTAGCACTGATTGCTAGCACATAATCATCATTATAAATAACCAGCATCTGGACATATTGAACCATAATAACATAGTAGAAACAGGTCGTATAATTCCTGGTACAGACTGTACTCATGCTTTGGCTAGGATAACAAGCAACTGTGCATTATTAAATAGACATCCATTCCAGCTATATTCATCCATTCTGTTGTTTGACAAATGTTTCTAAAATTTCCTCAGCCATTTTGAGATTGTTCCGGGCAACCCTGAGAGCATCAATGGCTTGTAGCCTCCCATAACCCATGGCGACCAAGGTGTTGACATGGGATTCATTAAAACTGGAAGTCTGTTGATCATTCTCTTTGTTGCCATCATGATTTTCTCGTAAGCCCTCACGGCGGGGAGGAGGCACTCTGAAACAGGAAAAAGCAGATGAAGTTTAAACAGTTATTTAACTAAATTAATAAGATATGTTTGTTCTTAAAAGGAAGATCTATGCACAGCTGATGAGATACAATATACATGTATATATGATGACCCCAGTGGAAAAACTAGACAAGTCACAATTTTATGAAAAATGAGTTACTGCCCCGACGGTATAAAACACACCGCTAAGATTTGTTAACCAGAACTATAATTAGGAAAAATCAGGTAAGTTCCACTAAAAGAGAGTTTTAAAAGGGTGAAAAACAAAAGACTTCTAAACTTTAATTTGTTTTTCTCCCTTCGTATAAATGTGACTGATCTGGTTTTTCCACTGGAGTCTTCATATATATCTTTCACAATGCAGGCTGACAAGACTATGAAATACAGCATTCGAGCAAGAGAGACGTGACAAACATTGTCTCAGCTTGAAATGCTTACCACTGATGGTAGAAATGGATGTCTATAACACTCACAATTAGCCCTTACATGCAACAACACCCATTTCTTTCACAGTATTTCAACTGATCATAAAGTGGGCACATAGATTCTTCCCACAACATAATAAAGATTGAAATATCTTGTAGTTCTTTGAATAAAATGTATACCAAATACTTTGTTGGTAAACCATAAAGAGATCTTTCTAAATAAAAAAAGAAAGCAAAGCTTATCTCAGTGAAAAAAAAGATACAAAAGATCTCTTTGTCCTGCAAAGCACACAATATAAAGAACTTCATGCATAAAATGCAGCCAAAAGATCTTTCAATAAAGGAATGAATACTAGTGATCTCTCTGCATGAAAGGATAAAACAGGTCTTTCTTTTTCACAAAAGGGACAACAACAACAAAAACTGCTTACTTCTCATTTTACAACGGTTCCATAAAAAAACTTACAACCTTAAATTAACTATCACAAATTGTCTTTGGGTGTCTCTAGGGTTCTGAGAGAATCTGGGGCAATTCAGACATTTCTAGGACACCCAAATCCTATTGGAGATATATTGGTAAACTGTGTGATGTTAATTATTAAAAACTAATACTCAAGATTGAAAACAAAATACTCAACAAACAAGCAAAACAACAAACAACAAGGAGGAAAAAACACACACATACACAAGAAGACACATACGGGCAGGGAGTAGATTTTTTATGGGAAACGTCGAATGTGATGATGGAGTCGAACTATGAAATACATTAGCTGCTCAGGCCTTCTTCACTTTGAAGTTATAAAAGTTCAGAATATCCTATTTTTGTTGACAATTCTACTGTATCTTGAGAAAAACAAATGTACGGGCATACTGGCTTAGTGGAGGGGTTAGTAACTGGTGCAGCTGTTTATAGTCAAGCCTGGACATAATCATCATAACTGGCCAAATGAGCCATACTTGACTTTTTATGAAGTTCTGACAATCATAATGTTATGGTTATGAATTGTCATGACAGAATAGTAATTTTCTGGTTCACCTATATCCTCCTGCATATGTAATCCAGCATAATTATATGAATATTGTGAAATCAGATTCATTTATGTCATTAACAATGAAAGCCTGCATATTCTTTTCAGAAAGAACAGAGGACAAAGGAGGCATGCCAGAATCGTATCACAATCAAACTGTAAGTGAAGTTCAGTTGGCTATGGGCCTTTCTCTAGTCTTAAATCAAATCATCACGGACTGTGGTTCAGGCCACATAAAGATGACATCATACAGAGCCAAAAACAACAACAAACAAACAAACAAACAAAAAAAAAAGACAAATAACTATGTAGCTAGTTATACCATTTGTGTGATAAAGAGATTGGCTGATCAGAGGCGATGAAAATCCTCAGCTATGCATAAGCCAATTGCATTTGCAGTTCAAGTGTAAGAAAGAAAGGAGTCAATTGTATTTGGGAATTATAAGTTGTGTCCTATTAAGCAATACAAAGTGCAGTGAGTGGTAAACTGATAATAAGTGAAGTGATGTTATCAAACTGATAGACTAGGATATTCAAATGTTATACAGTGTACATATCAGGTGCATAACTACATGTGAATATGATTTTTAGGGGAAACAGAACAGGAAAGTCCCTTTTAAGAATTTGCTGCTGAATCACTAGCGGAATGGCTTAACTCTGTAAAAACAGAGATGTCAATCCATTTTTATGAGGAAGTAGGAAAATGCTTCGTGCTCCATAATTTTCATATAATGGGTTTGTAGTAGCATGTAAACTTGAATGCCTGGGCAGAAAAAAACAACAAAAAAAAAAAAAAAACTGGAAAATTGAGGACCAGCAAAGAAAGAAATAAGAGTCAAAAGGTCTCGTTTCCTACAAAAGTAAAATGTTTGACATCCCAATAGCAAGTGGGAGACACTGCTTTCATTACAAGCAGATACTATTAAGCATGAGCAGACTAGACAGACAAGTAGGTAAAGTGATAAAGCTTATACACACACACACACACACAAGCACACAAAAATGAAAAATAAAACATGAAAGTATAATTGAGAGAAAAAAAGGGAAATATTAACACATATCTATATTATTAAATTGCAAGAAAACCTACAATAGGCTTATGGACTTAAAAACTGCTGAAAGGATCCATCTAAAATTTAGCACACAACATTGTTGCATTTGGATCTGTGTTTCTATGTACATAAATCTGAAAAAGGCTTATTATCTTTGATGTTCTTCTAAAAATGCGATAAAAATTGAACAATAAACTCGCGCGGGTGCTTGATCCGAATTGTACACTTGACAGTATGACGTGTTGCAAATACGTTTTCTTTGAGAAACATTCAGTCTAGTCAACCAAAATAACATCGAGAGGCACACGGTTCGCCATACACTTAAAGTCGCAGGGCTATATTAAAAAAATCTCGCACAGGGGCCATGGATTCTCTTCTAGTCCGTAATAAAACATGTGGGGCAAACCTAGAGAGAAATCAATACAAGGATGCTCAACTGACTGGCACTGCAAGAAGCAAACCAATCTCTCCTCATCTTTATCAAAAGCGTCTAATGGCCTATCGGAATGAGTCGTAAGTTGCTAGACTCGAACAGGCAAACAGACGATGATGGAGAGCTGACATCAATGGCATACTGCAGAAATCTAAAGAGCATTCATCTTTGCAGGGATGTCAGTCTGTCTGCATGAAAAAGAGGGAAAAGTTCCTGGCATATTTTTTTTTAGCAACACGTGAAACTGAAGTATGTTCATGGTAAATAAGATTTAGGGTCAAAGGAGAAATTACTGACAGCCAAAAAGCATGAAATCTTATTAAAGTACGGAATTTGACATCCCTGATATTTGAATACAAAAATATTGCAATTAGGGGCAGATTATAAGTATATAAGAGTGTAAATGGGCTCTAAACTGTTCATTATTCCTGACTTTTGTCCTAATTTTTAGTCTCTTCAAATTCCAATATCTGGCAAAAGTCAAGCTAGCTCAAAGCTTGTTTCAGCATATCAAAGTGTATGAATTAAAGTTGTATGTGATAGTGGTAACTCAATTTGATGGAAAATTGACAAATGACTCATTCTGACTGGCTGCAAGATAAATGGTTCGTCTAGTCCTGCTAGAAATGATTCAAATGCTTAAGAGGAGTTCGCTTAGAAAATCAGATTTCACTGACCATAGGAGTTAATTATGAACATGAATATTTCAGCATAGAAAATTCATAGCTAAATAAATTTCTTCAGCAGAAATAATGTTCATTAATTTTTTCCCCATTGACACTAGTAATTCTAGACATTTCAAATTTCGTATTAACTCATTTCACCTGACTGATGACTAAATTACCATTTTCAGCCCCATGGCTGGCTGAAAATAGATACCAGGGATGTCAATCTGTATCCATGAAAAAGTAGGAAAAGTTACTGGCATTCTCTTTAGCAGCACATAAAACTGAAGCATGTTAATGGTAAATAATACCGGATTTAGGACCAAAAGAGAAATTACTGACAGCCAAAAAGTAGGAAATCCTACTAAAGTAGGAAATTTGACATCCCCAAGATACTGATGGTGAAGCATTTTTCCCTTTTTGCTATTATGGTCCCAGAAATGGGATTTTGTACTGACCGTGACATTTGAGATGCAGTTTAAAGGTGAAGGATGTGTGTGATTGTCCAGAGACAAACATTTATAAACAAAAAAACTACAAGCCGACTGAGGAGAGATTTGGCAGAGACTGAGACCAAAACTACACATTTAAATGCCAATAAATGTGAAAGTCTGCGGACACTGAGACAGCTACACATTCTAACGGCAACAGAGGTGAAATTTTGTACACACTAAGACATTAAATAAGTTACAAAGGCAAGAGAAGCCAAGTTTTGCAGACTCAGACACTAACTACACAATCTGAGAGCAACAGAAGAGAAAACAGAGGTCAGATTTTTTGCCTGATGAACCACACAACATAGCTTTGATTGAAGTGAGAGTTTGCAAAAACTGACACATGCTCAACAGTTTTGCAGAGCTACAGGAGTGAGATTTTGCAAATTGAAAGACATTACAATTTCAAGTAACAGGGAAATCATGCATTATACAGTCTGAGGCCAATGGAAATAAGTTTTGCAGAAATTAAGATCTTAACCCTGAAAGTACCATGAAATCAATTTGAGCAAAAACTCCTCCATCATATTTTGCACTGAAATTCCCTACCAAATTACAATATAGTAACATAGCAGTCATAACCTAGAGGTATAGAGCATTAAAAAATAGCTTCTAAAGCTTGAAAACAAATTGTTTCCAGAGAAATCTTGATATGGCGGCATCTTCATGTTGAAACTTTCAGGGTTAAATGTGTAGCATTCTGAAGGTGGATTTTACAGAAGAATGACACAAGCACCACAAGTTGGAAGGTTGAGCAATGAAGGCGGTGCCTTGTAAACATGACAACAGAAGCAAAGAGAAAGGTCCCTGTATACAACTTACAAGTCGCTAGTTGAAATGTCATCTATATGCATCTGTGAACTAAAGAGGGAGAAGAGGGGAAAATGCCAATGTGTAAGTGGGCCTGAAATATCCATGTGTACAACAACAACAACAACAACAAAACTGACTTGCCAACCATTTACAATCACAAAACAGAACAAAACCAAAAGAACAAGATAGACACAATGAAAAACAAACCATTTAATTGACATTTCCTTTCATCTACAGCA
The DNA here is from genome assembly GCA_038406235.1 of Peronia verruculata. Taxonomy (NCBI): domain Eukaryota; kingdom Metazoa; phylum Mollusca; class Gastropoda; order Systellommatophora; family Onchidiidae; genus Peronia; species Peronia verruculata. The sequence continues at coordinate 8,650 of JBCAUA010042064.1, forward strand.
ATACCCTATTTATAGTTTATATGTTTTCATTATTGCCCCCACAAAGAGCCAAGCGGGTTTGAAAATTTGGCTAGTGATATTAGTTTCTTTTATTATCTCAATTCAAAATTCGTCATATTGTTTTTCCACTTTTTTGATGTACTTGATTAGCTGTTTGTGGACAGTCATCTTAATTTTAAGATATTTTTTGCAAAATAAAAAACATAATGATATTAATCATCATAAAGACAAGAATTCAAAATCCTTAACACAAATTTAAGTGCGTTTTCTACATTAGACAGCAAATAAACAAACTGATAAATATGAACACTCCTGTCATACCTACATTCAACACACTTACGTCAAAACAAACCCAATTCTCTTCAACACAGTTGCTTCAAGTCTTTCTTTCAAAACAGAAACAATTTTCACTCTCCCTGATTTCATTTGAAGACATTTGAAAGAGAAACAAAAAGTGTAGGGTAGAGTAAGGGAACAGGATTTGAACAGAAAAAAAAAAAAAGAGCCACAATGCAAATTGTGAATATAAAAGATGTCAAGTAAAAATAAGGAAACAAAAGTACAGAGAACAAGAGATGTGCCAAAGAAAAAACAACATCAACAACAACAACAAAAATAGCTTCCACTGATTGAAATGAAGCACAAGATAACTTCACTGACTTATGCAGCAGATATTTGTCAAAATGTGCTGCAAAAACAAGACAAAAAAAACAAAAACAAAAAAACAAAACAAATGTGGACTATTGATAGCAAAGACAACTAAAGAAAATAACAATGAAAAAAAAAGGAAAAGAGCCAGTTAATTATTAATGGCAAATACACACACTGTGCAGACGATTAAAGATGGGTAGACAGGTACACTTACAAAGCACTAGAGGAAGATTCCTCTCGTTGAACTTTTGATCGAGGAGGTGGGGTGGCATATTCACTATTGAGACGGCAAATTTGAGGTCGTTCTTCTTGGCCTGCTGCACCAGTACCTGGGAAACCGAAACAGTCATAATTTAATTTAACAGAACATCTAACCAGGCTGGATGTAAAGGTCTAAATCACTTTTCCCTCACATGTAAGAGACTATTAGAACCAATATCTCTTCTAGCATATTTAATTTTTAAAAAATTTTAAAAAGTAAATAAAAAATCTATTGCGACTGAGGCAAAAATAGAAATTTCTCAGGATACATGCAAAGTGTTTCAAAATAATTTTTATTCACAGAGATAAATTTTGAACACTTGAGAAATTTTTATCAAAACGGTATGATTTCATACACATAGTTTAGATTTGTTGACAGAAACAAAGACTGAAACAAATAGGGGATTTTTTTCTTCTTTTCTTTACCAGCTGGGTGTATACCAGGTGGAGGACGGTCGTAGACAGCCTCTGCTGATTGTGACGCGGATGATGGTGATGAGGGGTCATGATCTGGGGGTGGGACATCATAGCGCAGCTCTGCGTATGATATACCTGAAACAGGACATCAGTGTGCTTGGTGAGAGGTCACATCATTTGGACTTTTTACTTTGAAAGAGGCTATTATACCAGGTGGTCAAAATAGTTCCAATGGTCTACTACTGCCCCATGATCTTAACAGTGAGATTAAATGTGCTTGAACGAACTCTGCATTACTGCTTGACTCTTACCCTGACTATCACCCTAATCATAACCCTTCTAAAGCCCCTTGGCCTGGTATGGAACTTCTCCCTTCTGAAGCCTTGAACTGTGATCTAGAATCTTCAAGATTGGGCCCAATGTCCTGAATCAAATCAAATGGAGCAATTTGATTGTTCAAAAATGAAAACCTGGTTGCGAAGACCCCTGGGTCCATTTTGGCCACCTGGGTGTAATGAATAGTTAATGCGTTTTATCTAACAACTCATCACCACCATTGGCTCATAAGATTGTTGTCATATCGATGCTCTACTGCCATCATTATTTATCTTGATGAAATATAACCCAATATAACCCACTCATAATCTAAAAATGATTCTGTGACTCTTGAGACTATGCCTGATCACAGACAAATGATTGCTGTATACATGTATGCTGACACTAATGTTGTTGTGGCACCTACCAACAGCAGTGAAGTCAACATACATGTAGTATCCATTTGCTTTTTTGCGAATGAAAAATGTCCTGCCAACCAAACGCTTGCCTGTTGTTCTCTACCTTTGCACACCACACCTGGCCCCTATTTAATCTTAAAGATAAGTCTGCAGCTCTCTCAAACATCAGTTTATTTAGATAATACAATGGGACAAAATCTGTGGTTGGTCTTGAACACTAGGAATGCAACTACCCAGATAACTTACCTGAAGTTGAGCTACTTGCGGAAAAATTTGGTCGTACTGAAGGACTCAGCTGTTCAGGACTCTTCAAGGAGCTTTCAACAGGTGGGGTGGGTGGCAGTTGCCGTCTGGGATGACGTAAAGATTACTAGTATTCACTATGCATTCAGAAATTGGGAGTCAGAAAAATGTGACTGTTACACTTTGCAGGAAGTTGTTGCATTGATAAAAATAGGTAGAACAATGTGATATGCAATGAATATATCTGACAAATGAATATTGCTATAACGGAGGGTTTTATATGTCAAAGCCTATACATTCAAGGTGCACAAATATATATAAGAATATGAAATAAATATTGATGACAACCATAAAAACTTATGTCCATGTGCTTGCATGACATATATTTAAACAGAGAGAATAGAGACACCATATCTTTTTACAGCCACTCAGAATGAATTGTAAGTTGGTCAACTCCAGTAGAGAAATCTACGATTTAACATGAAGAAAGCGACCAATATCACTGTTTTCATACAGCAGAAATTAAATGAATATTCGATATTCATCTCTGAATAATAAAAAAAAAAAAATAAGGCTCTTATGGGCAGCTTATAAGTGTAACAGGGAGCATTATGCAGCTTTCTGAGCTAAACAGTTCATTTCTGCTGATTTTTCTTCTGATTTAAGTCAGTGCTGAGGGACCACCCATTGTCTATTTAATTAGCAATTTGATGTCAGTTAAGTTAGCTCAAAACATGAATTAAGGTTTTACATTATAGAAATAACTCAATGTGGCAAAAAAGAAAAAAAAAAAAAAAAAAATTGATGCATGAGTCATTTTTGACTGGCTGTGGGACATTTCATTCCTGAATGTTCTCTTCAATATAAGAAATAGGAAAGAGTATACAGTGGTCTCCGCCTAAGAACCCGGTCGTTGGGAGACAAAAAAAGCGGGTTCTTAGGCGGACGGGTTCTTAGG